>JAAIXJ010000067.1:571648-615062 GCA_013403705.1 Heliconius hermathena
TCAGTGATTCTCAACCACTGTGCCGCGGCACTTTTGTGTGCCGCCAAATTTCAAAAGTGTGCCGCCAAATTTTGCAAATATATAATAATGTTAATATAATTAAATTATATCATTTAAAAAGAAAAATATTTTTAATATGAATATATATTTAAATCCACAAAAAAATAAAATCGTATATTTAAAGTTTTTCTCATAAACTATTTATGCAGTGTATTGTAGTAAATAATTTCTCTTTGTGTGCCGCCAAATTTGGAAGTCGTTAAATATGTGTCGCAACAAAAAAAAGGTTGAGAATCACTGGTCTAGACTATTCGTGTGATAAAAAAGAAATTAATATTTAACTTTAATATTTTAATTTAATAATTGTGACCTCATATTTCTGGATTAAGTTGATGTTTTCTTGAATAATTAACAGACTAGGGGCCTACCCGCTGCTTCGATCCGAGCCCATCCCAAGCTTAAACTTAATTCCTGAACTAGTTAACATAAATATAGTAAAAAAAAATATTTAAGAGTTATGCTTAACAAAGCATTCTAAAGCACAGTTAGAATGATTTGTTAAGCATAACTCTTGTCTATGCTTCTCTTGATGAATATGACAGATGTTTGAAAATCTATACGTTTCACTACTGACTTTAATATCTTTAAGAAGACTGAAATTGCAAAAGTACGTGAAGCTTCACTGATTTGCGAATTCCTACTATCAAAACATTTAGTAGGCCTAATTTAACATGGAAATATAAAAAAAAATTATGCGACAGATTTATTTGAACAATTTTAACCCGTCGTGGCGCACGAACGGGATGTTGTAAGCGTGATGGTTGTGGGTTCAATCCCCTCTCGGAAGAATCAATGATTTACCTTCTCATCCGTTTAAACAAAATATAGCGTTGAGTTTCATTACTAAACGTTTCGTTACTGAATTCTGACAGAAATCGGTGTATTTTGTTACATTTTAGACGTATACAACAAATTTATTTAGACATATAACAAAGATATTTGTGAGTAAAAAGCAATTGTATCAAAGAGAGTAACGAAGTAAACCAAAGTGAGGACAGTATTTAGTCATCAGTCTTGATTGCTTAAGCGCGGTGTCGGTCGGACTGACGCGCGTCGCCAAGCCGTGACCCAATTCGAAAATCTCTTCGGTGAAATGTCAAAGGACATAACGGATGATCGGTTTATTTCTATATTTTATGGTGTAAATTTGTATTGACGTCCTCAAGTGGGTGAGATACGTACATACATACATAAATTTATATATATTTTAACCATCGCTGGTTGTCAGTTAGATTACCACTGTTTCTGATGTTATCCGTGCACAGCGGAGTAGGAAATGGAATCTAGTGTTAAGACACTTTTTCCCCACGCACCGCCCAATTGTTGGGACATTCCGTGTAGAGCGGCGAAGCTCAATGCCGCACTTTTGTCTTATTACTAAAGCGAGTAAATTATAGTCTTCCCCGAGTGGAAGTCGAACCCAAAACCATCACATTTAAAGTGTCAGGTAGTGATGCCACAGTGGCTTATATACCTATGTGTTTGAAGTTTTTACATTTTTATAGATTTATTAAAAAAAGATTTTGTTTTATATATTTTAACTAAACACTACAGACACGTAGTCCGTACTTTTTTTTTTACTTTTTCATAATTATCAGCTAATCAACAGTTTTATATTTATCTGCTACTTAAACGAGGCTTATAACTGGATATAATTATCTAGATATTTAATTCCTAAGAAAGTCCAGGTATTTTTAGATTACCTTTTTGTAAACAAAACACACATATATTTATACTTTATTATTTCGGTTTAAATTTAATAGACATCTCTGCCTTTTATGGTTTTATAGCTTATAATAAAAAAATATTGATTCACAGAAAAAAACTGCAAGTTTTACTTAAATTATTTTACTCATTATACACATTATTTTACTTAAATTTGTTTCTTATTAAATTTAACTGTAAAGTAAAATAAGTAACAGTAAAAATATATCGTCGTACTTACCTATAGCTAATTTGGGCATCAATTTATTAATTTTATGATATCATTCAATCATTCATTCAATATCAAATCATAATACATTATGATAGACTTATTTAAACAATAGTCTTAACTAGCACTAAACTAACTGTAATATTAGGGGTCGTTCAGCGACACAGTGTGGGATTGCAAACACGACGGTTGTGGCTTCAGTTCCCGCTCAGGTGAATTATTTTCGTTTCCTTCCTCTGGTAACTCGCTCGATAACTCGCGGCGTTGAGTTTCGCCTCTCAACACGTAAGGTTTCGAAAATTGAACGGAATCTGAGAAATGAAATGTTTTGACACTAGATTCCCTCAGCCTGTCCGGTTTTTGCGGGGGACATCGTGATTATAAAAAAACATATATTTAACTGTAAAAACAATATTTAATCGTATACTATATTATTTGATGTATTTTCAATTGCTGTTACAGTCTGAGGCCAGTCGTGGTGGGGGCGCAAAGTATGACTGTAAAATCGACTGGTTGTGAGTTCGATCTCCACTCGAGGAAATGAAATATTTATTACATAATATTTATTACATTTATATTTTATAATATTTATTACATTTATATAATATTTTCATTCCGCTACTCAACACGCAATGCATCCAGAACTTGGCGGAAAGTGGGGTACGGGGTGTCTTAACACTAGGTTCCCTCTGCCTACCCTGCTGTGTGTAGGATACAGCGTGAATCTTATTTAATAGGTAATGTGATATTTTTGGTCATCATATTTTGAATCTCATCGCCTTATTTAAAATATTTCCCTATTCGAGGTTGAAAACCGATTTACAAAAAGTAAAAAAAACTCATTTTTTTTTTATGAAATTCCATATATTTTTGATAACGCGTACAATAATGTCATGGTGCCAAAAATAAAAAAGGAAAAAACCACTGTTACCGGTTTTGAAATTTTAAAAACTTTTAGTGAAAAATACTTTGAAAGCATTGTGTCTTCATTCGAACATATTACTATTCATGAGAATTATGAATTTATTACACGGAACCCAACGCCGCACTTTGTCTCAGTTCAGTTCTTTAATGATGTTGTTTCGAGCGTGCCAGTGGAGCACCAATCACTTCGCCAATGACACGTTGTTTGGTGAAGACGAGAAAGAGTTTGTACGGTAGAAAAAAGAAATATGGTTATACAATAGAAGAACGCATATTTAAAAGAGATTCAATTTGTTTCACCAGAATAGAGAATGATATTATTAAAAATATGTCTTAAAGTCAAAGAGATTACCTTGGGAGACAACAAGGCTTAAAACAATAATAATAATAATTAAACAATAAAATAAAAAAAAGTATATTATTATTTTAAACCTTCATATTGTAAGTAACGGTGAGGATAATTTTAATTATCTCAACAAAAAAAGTTAAGCTATATTACATAAATCTGCGTTAAATTATTTAAAATTTTGTTATACCGTAATAAAAATTTTAATATAATTAAACTGACGAAAAAAACAATTAAGTAATAGTCTTTTTCTTAATGTGATTACATTGTCCTGTGATTGTTTATTTAAAATTATTTTAACTTAACTTATTTTAAGACATAATTTTCATTAAAATAATAAAATAATTTTGTCGACGAATTATGAAATAATTTTTTTCATTATTTAATTTATTTTTGCACGCATTGGACTTTTAAAGACCTCTTGTTTTATTATGTCTTTTTAATTTTATGAGAATAAAAAAAACTCTGAAAGAATATTTTCAATAATTGCTTCGATAGCAACATTTTAAACATTTTACATGGTTTAAAGTGACGTACATTTTTGGATTTCCTTTACGTATTATTACTACGTAACTATGTCAGGATAGAGAGAGAGCTACTTTTCTTTTTTATTATATTTTAAATAATTAAATGCTTTTTACTTACTAGATAAAAAAAATACATATAAGCAAATAATAATTTCTGCCGAATCGCGATCGTATCCACAACTATCGCATTTAATGCCAGATACTGTCTATAACTAAGCGACAATGACAAAATATATTTGTAGAATAATATCTTTCAATATGTTTTAAAATAGAAAATATATATTGATTTTGGTCCGACTAATTCCCATGCAACGTGACTGATCGTTTCATGTGAAAAACATGTAAATTACGGAAACAGTGAAAAACACTTGTTTCGTAGAGTAGTAAGTACTCTATGCTAATGAGGTAAAATGTACTGCTATTAATTGCATTCTTTTATTTAAATATTTTGAACTTTAAATGTCTAGACTGTGAAAAAATAACTAGTAAGCTAGATGAGAAACTTGGATCTGAAAGATGCAGGTCTGTAAATATCTACACAAAGAAATATGCTCTTACATTGTTTTAGATTCCTTCGTTCTACACGACCCCTCACGTTTCATAATATTGCGTATAGAATGGCGGAACTCAACACTGCGCTTTGTCTTGTTACCAGAAAGAATAATAAAAATGTCCCCGAGTAGAAATCAAACCCGCAAACGCCGCATTTACAGTCAAACGTTCAGATTTCTTAAAATTGCTGTTTCAGATTTGGTACTGTATGTTGTCACAAAGTACAAGCTTTGAATCGGTATAATTAAATAGAAACCGTGGGCGTTTTGAACTGTAGATCAATTACAAAACAATATTTTTTCTTACGAAACTGTAAACTTACTAAGTAAATGATTACAAGAGGCCGTCGCGTGGCGCAGCAGCACAAACTCTTACTACATACGCGACGGTTGTGGGTTTGATTTTCACTCGGAGAATGAATATTTTAATTTCCTTGCAATGGTAACAAGACAAAACCTAGGTGTGGGTGGAAAGTGGGGAACAGATTGTCTTAATTCAAGCTACGGCCTCTCAGCCAGTAAACGTACCCTGCCATATAATAGTTTTAATTTAGTTACCATCGCTTCGGTTGTTCAAAAATATATGTAGATATAATAGAAAACATTTTATGGCAATATCAATGAACTATTTTACTTTACTATTTCTTCTATAATGTAATAATATATTACAGTATCCAGTATTATTAAATAACTAATAATCGAATTCACGATTATCGAGTACACACACTTTGCAACGCCACAAAAAAAAGCGCCACATTTTCCTCAATACCAAAATAGAATTTTCTTTATAAAAGCATAAAATATTGAGATAAAACTGTAAAATCCAAGAAATATAAATTACATCTAACAGCGGGAAATAAAAACGTGGAAAAACAAGATGAATGTACGTCGTCTATAGTTAAGTATAGGTCAGTAGCATTATTTAGAAGCGGTCATGCCGAACGGCGCCAAGAAAATTTGTATACAAATCTGTAATGGAGTAATGATTTCACTAAAATGTTTGTAATTGGTTGTTTTCAATTTATTTTCAATTTTTTTAAGTATTGTTTATATTAAAACTTTTTGTATATTATTCCTTAATTACTCCTGAATATTTAAAGTTTTTTATGACTTGTGAGGCCGTAGAGACGCTGAGCTAGAGTGTATGACTATAAATGCGACGATTTAAGACTAAATAAAAATATATCACTCGAGGAGATAAATTATAATTATACTCCCTCTCCGTCATGCGTGGCTTTGACTTGCTATTAGCGGGATATGACGTGAAACAAAAAAAACACCTTTTGATGTGTGCTAAGAAAAGAAAAATATTTAGAAAAACATTATAGGAGGAAACCCCCGCAGGTATAGTGGCCATCTTTAGTATTGCCGCTAAAGATGGCCACTATACCTGCTGCTCACGCTATCCAGTGGAAATTTTTTTTTAAACTGAACGTTAATATGACAATATTAAAATTATTCAAAAAATCTGAGAGACGGCAGCTCAATGCCGCATTTTACGAAGCATTTTAAAACTGCACTCGTCAAAAGATTTTAATGTGCTGCAATTATTTCAATAATTTTGTAAATATCGCGTAATATTCAGTTTTATATGCAGTGAGGCTTGTTAATAGAGTTGGAATGTTGGAATTTTGCCTCCCTCGGAAGATTCGCAGAAGAAAATCGTGAAAGCGTAAAGCCACTGGTTGTAGATTCGATTTCCACTCGAAGAAATGAAATATTTATTTAAAATTTATCATATTCGAGGCAAAGCGTGGCGCTGAGTTCCGCCACTCAACACGCAATGCCCCCAGAATTCGGCGGAAAGCGAGGAACGGAGTGTCTTAACACTAGTTTCCCACTGCCTACCCTGCTGTGTGCGGGGTACAACGTGATAAATTATATAGAAATATTAAATAAAGAATATGTAAGAGTTTCATTCGATAAGAACATATAGCCTATTTGGCTGAGTCTAGACTAATCAAACAGCTTATAAGTCTCGCTACTTTAAAGTTTTTAAATATTCCCTATAAAATTTTTGTTACTTTTTTGATGATTTTTCAAGAAATAATCCTTCTATGGGTCATTTAAGAAGGACCTATTTTGACGGAACTTCGGATAAACAAAACCTAAATTGCATATTGTCACTTAAAGCATAAGAGTATCCATTAGAAAATCGCATTTCAAAGAAAAACATCTTATTTTGGCCACTACCCAAAACGTTTGGGAAATCGCGCAATTGTAATAACGTATCGTACACACTTCCTGCATCCTTTGTTGAAGTTCGAGTGTAAATACAGTACCACGTTGTTTGCTTACACTGTCGGATACGAACAGACGTACGAGTACGTACAAGAGTATGACGTTTATTGTAATGTACGCCGTACGCGTGAACGTATAATAAGTACTTTGTACTTGTACTTTGGTAATTGCGCGTTAGTATTTAAATAAACATTATATTTATAGTATACAGAGGGAACTTGGGAACTTTAGGTTAAGACACTCCGTAGTTCGTTCCCGTTTTATTCCGCCTGAATTTGAGATACCTACTACGTGTTGAGGCTAAAAATTAAAATAAGTCATTCCGATAGTTGTAAAAAGTCGATTCTGATAGTTGTCATCGCGTTCACAGTGAAATATTTCTACTTCAGCACGCTCAGGATATTAAAAAACTATTTATATTTAATTTTTGAAACTTCTAAATTCAACAAATACTATATAAACAAACTTTTACTCAATATGTATCTAGTACTCTAGTCTCTAATTACCCGCATTACTAGCAGTAGCACACGAACACGAGGAACAAGGGATAAAGTCGTTTCGCCTACATCACGTGCTCCAACAACCTGTCGCGGGACCACGTGGCCACGTACACGCTACAACGTGAGATCTTTATACGCCAGTTCATTTGTATTTCAATTTAGGAAGCTCAATACCTTGGGATATTTAAATATTATATATTTTGTTTTATTTTTAATTTTGTCTATTTTCTCTATTTTGTGTATTTTCTTTTACTTAAGAGTGTACGTTAACTAAATACATAAAAAAACATAGTTATACATATTTGTGAAACTTAAAAATGTTCTTGAAATAAATTGTGTATAAGAATAATTTGATTAAATATATTTCAGCAGGATAGGCAGAGGTAAAAATGTTATTAAGGGATCTTACAAAAACTATATGCCTATTTTTACCTTCATGCTGTATCCCGCAAAGGCTATAATATAAGGCTAAAATATGCAAAGGGAACCTGGGAAACTAGTGTCAAGTCACTCCGTTCCCATTAAGACACTTCCTTTCCCACTTTCCGCCGAATTCTGGAGGCATTGCGAATTGCTATTGCATTGGTATTGAATGGCGGAATAAAACGTCGCGCTTTTCCTTTATTTCCAGAATGAGGAAAATAAGAATATTAAATATTTCGTTTCCTCACTTGGGAATCGAGCCCACAACCTGTCGCGCACACAGTCGCACGCTTGTGCCCCTGCGCCACAACCTGACCTCACGTCTTATATAGATAGACAAATATCTCATATTTGACACCAAACTGTTTTTTGTGATAAAAAACAACTCTACGCACAAAGAGTCGCGTAGTCGATGCCACATTCAGACTACTTAATTACTTTCAACATTACTGGCTCTGTGATACCTCTAATACTTTAATTCATAGAGACAGTCGTGAGTATAAAGCTAACGTACGGATAAGAAAAGTTAAGGCAAATTATATTCATAATTTATTAGATAAAGAAGGAAGACAGCTTAGTGTCTAGTCACTCCATAAAGTGGAGATTATGATATGAGCTACTCGTACTGGGCCTATCCAACTTTGCAATATAGAATGTCAAACTAAAAAATTAAAGTACGTAGACGTACTAAAAACGAGTAATTGTTAAAACTTATAAAAACTGCTGTATATTCTATTGTAGTTTAACGAAAAATGTTAAAGAGATTAGTTTTTGTTGCTAACTCAAGTAATTTATTGTTAAGGTCAAAGAACCTATCTCTGCGATGAAGGACACTGATTTATTGTCGATTTACATTTGGAGCTATCATTTACTTGGTGGAGAAACCCTTGCAAGAATTAAACGAATAAGTTATTGTATGAATATTTTTCAATATTGAAAATATATTTTTTTTATTTTTACGCTTTATCACCTAGAGTTATAGCCAGACAGAATGAAGTGCTAAAAGCTACGATAATTGAATAAATCTTTCGCCTCGTTCACTGCCATCAACCTCTTCATACTCGTACATGTCTTCTTTTTACGTGACCTCCTCCTTCAGTATCATGCACACTGTATTCTCGAAAGTCCTTCTCTTGCCACTCAATTTTGCTACTTATGCTATAGATATTTTTAAGCAAATAGGGAAAATATAATAATATTCATAATATATTTGACTTTTGTGGGTTTTTTTTTCCTTTTTGTTTAGTTTAACACTTTATCCCTGTATAGTAAGGTAGGCAGAGAGAATCTATTACCACGATCCTTTCCACTTTCCGCTCGAATTCAATTCAATATGTGTACCGTAAACCGTATCGTTACCGATGTAACTGAGAATAATTCATTGCTCTGAGTGGGGATCAAACCCACAACTAACGCGTTTGCAGTCACACACTGCACCACAAAGTATATACATGCATATACAGTACAAAAAAGTACTTAAGCCTCCCGTTTATCACCACTTTTCCAGCCGATCAACGACCGTGGTTGTCGCCGACGACATCCTCACAAGCAGCCACGTTATGCTTGGAATTTCTCAAGGACAGATATCTTCTTCCTTATACAACCGGTGTTGCCGTAAAAGCCTATATGGCTGATAAGCATTAGCCTCAATTTCGAAAAAGAAAATAACTTAAGCTAGATTTATTTAAAAATATCCAAAGTTAGAATTAGAAAGTTATATCACCTTTTACCAAGATTCTACATTACGGAAAAGTAGCAATACTTTGTAAAGAAATCCTGCAGATTTCGGAATTAATTTTTTTCAGTTCCTCGCTCTGGTAACAAAACGAAGAGCGGCGTTGAGTTCCGCCACTCATTATACAATGTTTGACACATTGTGTAATGAGTGGCGGTATTCGGGAGAAAAATGAAGAACAGGTCTTTACATTTGGTTTTCTCCGCCTAAGCATACCCTGCTTTGCTTGATGGAGCGTTAAGCTAAACAAATACAAGTAGAACTACATACACGTATTAAAAATGAATAGATATTGAAACTTACAAAAACAGTTTAATATTCTATTGTAGTTTATCAAAAAATGTTAAAGAATTCAGTTTTTGTTGCTAACTCAAGTTAATTTGCTGTTAGGTCAAAGAACCTATTTCTGCGATGAAGGATGCGGTTTTATTTACGTTTGGAGACTCGGGCAGGTAGTTGGTCCTGCCAACATATTGTCTCTAAAATTGAGCCGTGAGTGGTCATCGCTGATATCTACACTAAGTTAGAATGTATTCTAAATTCATAACTGATTTTTTTAAATCCTAAAAATAGAAGTTAACAACTAACGCTTTTACTTATCCATCATGTTTTTACATCAAAACATCTATTGTAAAAACATTAAGATATCTAATAAACATATTGCTAGATAGGTGATGAAGATTATTATGGAAAAAACCTTTTCTTTACCAGTCTTACTAAATCAATCTGATAAGGTATTTAGTGCATTTGGGCCGTTCTCTTGTTACCGAGAGCGAAAACAATATTTTATTCCCCTGAGTGGAAATCGAAACCACAACCGTCGCGTTTACATTCAGACGCGATGTCGCTACGCCAAGTCGGCTTTGATATTTTCCATTTCACCTATTATCTATTCCAATTAAATAAGTACTTCATTGAGTTCGAAAACAACATCCCTTTTATCAGTATGTATGTGATAACGGTCAAACATTATTGTTATCAGTTTTAATCCCAGACGGCCGTCTAGCGTAGTAGTCATAAAAGCAATATCTTATACCACAAAGTTGCCAATGGTTTTAATATCTAAAGTAATATAATATATCTTATAATAGTTTTATGAACACTTAGAATATGTCAATTTCTATCAATATATCGTTTTTTTCCGCTTCACGCTATACAACGCACATAGCAAGACAGGCGGAGGAAACGTAATGTCAAGACACTTCGTTCCCCACTTTCTGCCGAATACTTGAGGCATTGCGTGTTGAGTGGCGGAACTCAACGCTCTACTTTACCTCGTTACCAGAGCGAGAAAATGATAAAATTAATTATTTTATTTACATGATTGGAAATCAAACTGACGACCGTCGCTTTTTCAGTTGCACGCTTGTGCACCTGCGCCACAACAGTTTCAATATTCTTGCAAATTAGATATAGTATATTATCGTTATTGGAACATTATTAGTAACTTCATTGTCTTATTCATTGTAGTACATTGCTAAATAGAAGAGCCACAAAAATAATAAATTATTAAAATATAACAAGGCTGTTTTAGTGCAACAATGACAATTTATTAAATAATGCAGAAGACGCTATCTAAGCTAGTAAAAAGTTGTGTTTTCATACGAGATATACATATTTAGTATATGCATATTTAACTTTAAAAAATGCACTTGCATGTACATACTTATATTATTAAGTTTTGCATGTTAAATCTGACCTGCCCTTTAATTTCCGTTTGAATTAAAATTTCGTGGAATGAATAGTTATGGCTTCCGTAACAAAAATATGGATTACATATTTTTATACATTTTGAGCATTGAATAAGAAAAATAGCTTGAAATGTATAACGCAGTACTCCGTGAAAATAATATGAAATCCAAGTTGACCGCCATCACAAGATGGCTGATTTAACATGCTTTAAAAATATACTTTGGAACTCAATAAACAAAACCCAGAAACATCACGTGCGAGCAAACTCGTCACGTTAATTATATCACATTAAATTGTATCAACTTCCTAATCACCGTCCACAGCGTCACGCTGTATCGTTCTATCGTAAAACTTTTATGAATGACGTCTTCAAGATGTGATCATAGTAAACCTTACGTCAATCAGTTCTATTGACGTAAGGTTCTGTTCTGTTCTGTTCTTAGTTTCTGGCGTTCCGTGTTACGAGCGTGCCGGTTGAGCACCAAACACTTCGTCAATACCTACGTCAATAGTATTTCAGGTATCAAAGTAATGATGTCATGACTTTTATTTAGCTTTTATACCTACCCACGTTTATTTAGCACGTGTCTCGTTACTCGAGTACCGCACATAGCAGGGAGTCAGAGGGAATCTAGTGTTAGGACAATCTGTTACCAAGTAATTTCCGTTCACCACTTTCCGCCGAATTCTGAGGGCATTGGATGACTGTTGAATGGCGGAACCCAATACCAAGTTTTGAATCTTTACCATAGCGAGGAAATGAAGATATTAAATGTTTCATTTCCTCGAGTGAGAATTGAATCCGCTATCTGTCGCGTTTACAGTCTCTCGTGCCCTTGCGTCATGACTGACATCAGACACATATAAATATAAATTAAACGTGATGTAGACTGTAACTTCGTTTGTACGGACTGTCAAACTTAAGAAAGAACCCTTGATAGTTCACACAAACAACATATTACCTTAGAAAACCTTACGTTCAAAGTATATAGATAGATATTCAACCCAGCTTAATTTATTAATAATAGTGCTTCAAGTATGTCAATTTTAGATAATGCTATAACGTTAATCGAGCTTTTAATCCTACCCACGTTTTTACAGCACGTGTCTTGTTACTAACTAAACTAACGAACTACTGGTATATATTATAATATAGAAATGCTTACCTCGTAAAATATTATCAGTGATTACAATTAATGAATATCTTAAAAAAATATAACTAGAACTTCGGCTTCGTCCGCGTAGTCAACTGGAAATAACTAAGAGTTGTATATGATAAACGATACATGCTTATTATAACGTGGCCTATGAACGTCCTCCATAAATAGACTGTCACACAAACAAAAAACAAAAAAATCATATCAAAATAAATTAAATTAAATTATGTTTACGCTGTATCTTGCATACTCTAGGGTAGGAAGAGGGAACCTAGTGTTAAAACACTCAGTTCCTCACTTTCCGCACAATTCTGGAGACATTGCGTGTTAAGTGGCGGAACTGAACGCCACACTTTGCCTCGACACCAGAGCGAAGAAATGAAAATATACATTTAAATAAATATTTAATTTCACAGTCACTCTTTGAGCGCCACAACTGGCCTCTCAAAAATCATATCACTTTTTTTTTATTTAGACAATTAATGAAATAAAAAAAATGATTTGTATTATTAGTATAACTAGAATTTAAATGAGTATATGATAGATGCAGAGTTATGTTTTACTTAAATTTTTTATATCACTAGAAAATGTAAAAAAAATGTGAGGCCAGTCGTGGTGCAGGTGTGAGTTCACTTCCAATTCGAGGTAACGAAATATTGAATAATAAACAATATTTTCATTTTCTCACTCTGGTAACGAGGCAACGTGCGGCGTTGAGTTCAATCACACAACACACAATGCCTCTAGAATTCGGCGGAAGGTTCTGAAACGGAAGTGTCTTAATGGGAACAAAGTATCTCAACACTATGGTTCCTTTGTCAAAAAAAGAATAACAATTTAAACCGTAACTAAGTTATGACGACAGAGTTACGCACGCGGTGCCGTAGAAAAAACTGTAATCATTGTTCGATACCAACATATTGTTATCAACGTCGCTTTGCGTTGAATGGAAATGTACTGACTTCATGTAGGTAAATTAAATTCGTATTGTTTATAGTTTATTGCTCGAGATAATTTTTGCGTGATTCTGACGTAAGCCAAATAATACTTTGCAAATTGATAGTTTTAGATAAGGTTAAAAATAGTTATAGGACTGTTCAGTTATTTAATATTAAAATAATAATTTAAGTAAACTAAAAGAAACGGCAAACGCCTTTAGGTTGATATATGAAATTCGTGTAAATATCGATAAATATGGATGTTACTCTGTAGGTACCTATGGTAAAGGAAACGAAAGTCATTAATTCTCAGGAAGGATCGAACCCCCGGTCATTGCGTTCATTTAACTTTTAAGTGCTGCCCCACAACGCTACATAGATTTTTAAAACAGATATTCAAAGTTATATTATTTATGTCCACTACAAGTTGAGGCATCTTGACTCGGCGTATGAACGTAAACGAGACGGTTGTGAGTTCAATTTTCACTCGGAGAAATTAAATATTTTTGTATTCTCGCTCTGGTAATAAGACAAAGCGTGGCGTTGAGTTCCGGTGCAATTTAGACGAAAACGGTATGTACTAACACACTGTATGATGGAAACGTCATCTTATTTTTTCTCTGCGTTCTTCTATCTTTTTACACAGTTATTTGTAATTTTTTCTAGTTGGTCGATTTTGAATTCTTCATCATCGTCTCCAAACGTATATAAGATACGTAAATAAGATTTAGTTCAGTTCAGCTCCTAGTTTATGGCGTTCCGATCACATCGCCAATGTCACGTTGTATAGAGAACATTTGTAATCTATAAAAGAGATAATGTTACACAATAGGAGAACGCATATGAAATTTACAATTGCGTCATTATATATAACAATTGAAGCCAAACAGTTAAATCCTATGCATGCATTGATAAATGTGGACTTTATAAATGTTTTAAATTTATTTCAAGCATCTAATCTTAGTTCTTATAGGTAGGTACATAAGTTATAGGGGAGTTGTGCTTAAGATGGCATACGAAGATAAGATGACACACTACCAATATTGCTTTAAATAATTGCGCTAAATGCGATCTTATGACGTTTTAGAGAGTGTCTGTAGATGTCGCTAATACTCAAATTCATTATGACGGAAAGTAAACGCACATTGGCAAGTAGTTCATGTTTTCGTAATTTTGAATAGCAGAAAATTTTGCTTTCGCTTTTGCTTGGTGATGAAAATCCACGTAAGGTAAGGATTTTCTATTTGAAGTAATTTTTAATGTAAAATAGGCTTATTATATGACACAACTAACACTAAAAGCGCATTCTTACCTATAAACTTTTGTCACAACTGTTACAATTAAATTCACATATCTATTGGGTAAGATGACATACAAAACGTGAGTATAAGATGGCATACTATGTCATCTTACCCTTATGAATAGAATCGATCGATTGACCAATAAAAGACCATGGGTACTGAACAAATTTTAACTGAAAAGCCATTTTTGCAGCCACAAGAGAAGTGCGTACTTAATTAAATTTCTCCATTGCTAAAATCTACTTGTACAGAAAAGTCACGTGTGAAGAAAAAAGTCAGTGGATCGCAGGTTATGACGTCTAGTCCATTTATAAATGAAATAAAGGTAACAGTAAAGCAGAAAAAAGAAAATCGCAAATCCCTTAAAAGAGCAGAAGCAAACTAAACATGTTATTTTTGAAAACGTTGACGTGTAGTCTAAGCCACCGCCCAAAAATACAAAGTTTCAGGACGTCAAAAACAAAGGAATTCCGTTGTCTCAGTTGATGTAGATCTCGAGAAAAGTAATGACGTGGATAACGAGGCCACCTCCTCTAAGAAATACATATCCACACCAGGTCGAAAGAAAATAAAGCGTGTGAATTTGGATGACGATGAAGATTTCGACGATCCTTACGTTAATGAAGACGCGGAAGATGATGATCCAGCTTGCATTTACTGCAACAAACTATTTAGCCATCTAGGCCAAAAGAACATTGGGTAAAATGTCAACTGTGTTCCAGCTGGTGCCATACTCTATGCGCGAACTTATCAAGAAACATTTTGTGAATTATGCTCGTAAAATTTGATGGTATAAGAGGACATACGTTTAAAGTCTAAGATGACATACTATGTCATCTTACCCTATAGGTATGTCGTCTTACACCTGTCGACCTAAGTGCGATTTATGTATGTTTTTTAGTTTTATGTTTCTTTAATTGTTCTGAAACTAAAATACTTTCGTTAATTATGATATATATCTGATATATACTGATCTCACGTGACTTCATTTATGTCAAATATTTGTCTTGAAAGAAAAAGTATGTCATCTTAAGCACAATTCCTCTATATGTTACATATTTAATCCAAATGACAACATACATAAGAGGACGTCGTTTTTATTAGAATATACGAAGATATTTTTTTAGAATCGACCAAATTATGATTGATTTGTTAAATTTTTCACAAAAAATTAGCATTTCAAATTAGTCTGTTATAGGTGAACAATGAAGTGTTCGCTGCAATTATAGGTATTGTATTGCGTGTTGAGTAGAGGAACGTTACCAGAGCTACGAAAATAAAATATTAAATATTTCATTCCCTCAAGTGGGAATCGAACCCACAACCGTCGCGTTTACAGTTACACCTTTGCTCCTCTACGCCACGACGCCTCGTAAAAAATATTTACCACAAGCTTATAAAGTATTATTTACTTCAAAACAATTAAGCCAAAAATGTTCTAAAAATAATAATTTTACATACCTATACTATTTTGGAATATATACTATGAATTTTAACTAAATCCTGTGCATCACTACGGCGACAGCTTAATGCATAGCTAATAAGGTTAATGTTAAGAGGTGAGGTAAGAAAAATCTATTTTCAAGTTATTTCGGTTCTATACAGCTTTAAACAATCGTTTACGACCACAGCATCGTAAAATGAGATGAAATACACTTTAAAAGCTCACATAAAATTAAAAACTAATATAAATTATATTTTTTTATTTGTTCTAAATAGATTTTGTTTAATGATGTTAATATATCTTGTTGGGAAACCTCCTGTTAAATTGCTTAATTTCCGATTTCCACTCACTTATCGAGACATGCCACGTTGAGTGACGGAACTTAACGCCTTTGCATTGTTACCAGAGCAAAATAATAAAAATAACTCATTGCACTGAATGGGAATCGAACCCAATAAACGTTCACCATCGATGTCGAAGTACATAATCACAATTCAACCTAATAAAAGCTTTTATTAAAATAATACAAATACATCTTATAAATATGGACAAAAATCGACAAAGCTTATTTTTAAATTCTGTAGAAACTTTAATAATAAGTATATTTACTTCAATATTAACAAACAAACAACTTTAAGCGACATATAATAAATAATACAACTCGAACTCTGTCTCGCTGTGTACATCAAAACAAGTCATTATGCATATCTAATTATTATTCAAGAGAAGGCCCGTTAACGCGTAAAATACGCCTTGGCAATATTATTTTATAAAAAAAAATTCTTTTACTGTAAATACGACGGTTATAGATTCGATTCCAAGTGGGGGGAATTAATTGTTTTAATTTTTATTTCTCATAAGAAGTCAAAGCTCGGCGTTGGGTTCCTTCAATAGACATTCAATATCTCGAAAATTGTGCGGTGTGTAGTTTCTTAATTGAGGATTTACACTGTAGTGCCCTAGTACTGTAGTTATCGGTCTGATGTTATATTTTTGTACGAAAATTATGTATGCATGATTGGATCAGAACTTGACCAGAACTAAAGTATGAATGCTCTCATTTTATTTCATTTAAGAATATTTTAAAGCACTGACGACTCTAAAACTAAGTTCATTCTATCTTCTACTATAGTAAAACAAAAAATCTTTTTTTTAGCTTCACGTTATACGCACACAGCAGGGTAGGGAGAGATAATTGAGACACTCCGTTCCTCATTTTCTGGTGATTTATAGAGGCATTGCGCCTGGAGTGGCAAAACGCAACGGTATTGAAAATATTAAATATTTCATATCATCGAGTGGGAATCGAACCCACAACCTGTCGCGTTTACAATCACACGCTTGTGCCATTGCGCCACGAGTGATATCAAATAAAAAACATGCATAAACATATATACATTTAGAAAAATCATTATATAAACATTTATTTGTTACCTTTTTGGGCTTTGGATGTTCATTTAAGTTTTGCTTACTTTGAAACGTATTAAAAAAAAAACAAAAAATATTAAATATTGTATTTAATTTATAAGATGGCTTAAATAATGCAACATTGAAATCAATAATATTATCTCGACCGTGATAAAGGCTAGCTCATATATTAATTAACATGATACTGGCGCTTGTGTGGTCAATTAGGTGATTATGATGCATTATAGCCGAGGTCACGGGTTCAATTCTCATACGAGGCTATAATTATTTGCCAATAACACATATTTACTCCCTTTGTTGAGTGGGAAGTATAATACGTTTTACGAGATTTATCGTTAAGCAAAGCCTTTTAAAAGAAAAACAAAATTATTATTTATTTTATAGACGTGTTTTTTTTGTTTTTTTTTAATAGCTTAACGATATATCCCGCAAAAAGTATGGCAGACAGCTTAAATCAGGTGTTAATTATTTTCGAGTGATTATGTGTTAAGTGGCGGAATTCAACGCTGTTTAATCATAAGGACTTGATGAAGATGTTTAATTACATTCAATGTTTGTGGATTTCAATTTCATACCAAAAATTGTTCCGAATCGAGTAAAACATAGAACCTAGCTTAAAGTTCCCTCTTGAGGCAATGAAATATTTAATATTTTCATTTCTTTAAGAGGTAACAAAGGCGGCGTTGAGTTCCACCATTCAACACGTAATGTCTCAAGAATTCGGCGGAATGTAGTTCGGGTAGATAGGTAGTTCGGTAGAACGGGTGGGTTAACACTAGGTTTCTGTGATTTGCGGGATACAGCGTGAAACTAAAAAACCAAGCTACGCAGGCCGAAGCCAGAAACTATAAAACATAACTATAACAAAATTAAAATTGACAACTTTTGCAAGCAAAAATGTTCAACACGATATTAATAATTTATTATTATAATATTTTATTAATTTTAATATATATATAAGTATTATATTTATGGCATTCTCATTTACTTATACCTAAGAGTAAGGACAATCAATGTTAATTAAAGCATATGCCTAATTAATTCGATAACGGTAATATAAACAAACATTATCCTTAGACCTCAGCACATATCAAATGGAAATCCCGCGGATTAGCAATAAGGAAAAAAATATTATTCGATCTGTTTTGTTTGAATATGTTTTTTTTAAAGCGCTCTGAGAAGATCACATGTGATGCATTACATGTTATATATTTTCCGCCTCTTTTTATATACTCTACATATTTCGCGTCTTTGTGTTAAGTAAAGGAGTTTAACGCTGCACTTTTAACACAATAAAACGTTAAATATTAGCGGATAGAAATTTTAATATTGAAAATTGTCGGTAATAAAACTTTAAACAACATTTATAATGGCATAAGAGATTCCCTAAAAGATACTGAAATTACCCTGAATATACCTCATCCGTTTGAACCATTTTCTGAAAAAAAAATAGGATAAGCATATATTTTGTAAATATTATTTTTATCCTCATACATAAACAAAGAGGAAATAAAATCTTTGAAGATATATAAATTACTGTTTTACTAGTTTAATTCAACGACTTTGTCTGTGTGCGAAGAATTCGGAGTTGGATCCATAGACAAACAAAAGCCTATCCCATCATAAATTTATTACAGTTATTTAATCATGTGATTTCCTGGTATAAAAAAATATCCTGTTAGTTAATCCTGGTTAATCAGCTTCACGCTTTTCCCCAGCTAGGCAGAGGACATATTGTATTAAGACACTTCGTTCCACACTTTCCATCCAATTTTCGAGACATTGCGAATTGCTTGAGTGGTGAAACTCAATGTGGCACTTTGTCTATTTATATCAAACTATATGTTTAATATTACTATTTTATATAAAAATAAAACGCAAATACAAATATTCACTTAACTGTGTATCGAACCTGCCATTGCGGTTACAGTCGGACACTGATCCACTGACGCATATGCTCTCAATATTTTGTCGTTTCTTATTATTCACCGTATAAACCTTTATAGATATAAATACATTTTAATATACCTACAATAAATTAGGGCATCATAAAATAAAGCTGATTGTAAACAGCCGAAATCTTTGAATAAAAAAACGGTAGAACACTCCATCAGTGAATGATGGAAACATACATAAGTAATTGCGCACTTATTTACAATAAAAGATTATTTTAAAAATGTCTCTAGATAAACATTAACGAATTATTTACAAAACATTTATCGATTATAATGAAACAAAAATGACGAAGCTGATAATTTTATAACTTATCAACTTATCGTATCAATATTACGCCTTACCTAATTTTTGTTCATTGTTATAATAAATATATCTGAATCTAAATATAAAAATAAATATTTGTTAATCCTTTTGGGAAATAATAAAAATTTGGGAAATAATTAAAATCACTGCTTATATAAGAAATTGTAAATACTTCTTTGACTGGTTCGTCGAATCAACACCACGTTTTACTTGTTACTAGCACAAGGAAAATGTTAATAAATCAATCTTTCGAGTTGAGCATCGAAATCACAACCGCGTCAACAAGCAGCCGCTGTGCAGGGATAGAATATTCTAATAAAAATATATTTCTAACGAATGTAAATGTTTGCATCTAGCAAACATTTACATTCGTTAGAAATAAATACGTACACCAACTTACATATTATATAATACATATAAATACCTACTTATTATACATCTAAAATTTCAGAATTCAATATCAGGAGTCGGTCAACTTTACCTTCAAACAAGAAATACTTAAATTATTATATTTCAAAATATTATATCGGTTAGGTACTGAAACACCTGAGTAGAAAAAATTAAATCATTTTTACAAGAAAAATGCTTATCAAAGTGTATTTTTCGAGTACAATCATTAAAATAAGCTTATAATCTAAATAATAAGCATGTTATATCTTTATTTATAATCAGTGATGGGATTACAGGTAATAAACGAGATGTGACTAATGTTTAAAAAGTTGACGCTTTTTTAATGCTATCACTTTTAATATAAGTATGTCCATAGACACAGAAATTATTAACATTTTATAATTTTTAAATGTTGTGCAATATTTTAAAATTTATTGATATATATATTTAATAGATCTATTTTTTTACACGAACGTTAAAGGTAATAAAAGAAAGAAGAGAACATAACAAAAAAATTATATTATTTTATTTTTTTTTAAATATCATGTGATTGCTATGATCCCTTACTCTTGCAAGTTTCTGTATACAATTGTTTATGTAAAAAAAATATTTTTAAAACGCAATTAAGCAAGTGTATTTTATAATATTATCATCATCATTTCCTTATAATGTAATAGAAATTTATTTTATACTATTGTTTTATATGTAGGTACTTAGTTTTACATGTAGGTACTAAGTAGATAGCTCTGAATTCTATAAATATATTTAGCTATAAATAATAAAATAATGAAAAAAAAACAGTTATATCTAAACAGACTATCAGCCTTTAACAACAACAGTCCATAAATTACACTTCGATATCTGCTAAAGGTATTTTAAATATTGTCATAATAATACAGCTATCAGTAAACACATTGTATCTAAACACATAAATAATTTCTATGCAGTTGTCATATAGATAATAATTGTAATTGTAAATCAAATTTCACAGTATTTACATATAATTATAATATGTAAATACTGACGTGATATTTATTCCTAATTGAAATATATTTTTTTTTTCAGATTACTTTTTAAGTTTTTTTTTATTACAATTCAGACTAATACATCTATTTTTATATATAATCTATTTTTGCATCAATGAAATAAAACATATATGTCTGTGGTTGTTTTACAGAGACATGAATACTAGCATGGTGAATATATTCGTAATTTTTTGCTAATAAAGAATGGAGATTAACGGCTTATCGACATAAAAAATATTTAAATTTTAGTATCTGAATGCTAATACGGGATGTTTTTATAAATCAATTCCTTTTGCCAAAACATACATTGAAAAAATTAAGTTATGAAAATATTAATATTTTTGTTTTGATTACAATAAGAACTGAATTTAAGATAACGTGCGATTAATATCCAAGATTTTGATATATGTGTGTTGGGAATTTAAATTATTTAATAATATAATAATTCGACGTATTCGGAAACACATTTTACAAAACCCGACGTTTCAAACACTACAATGATCAAATAGAAACTATGTCTATACTTCTTATGTTAGATAGTCAATTTATCATGGAATACAATTACATCATATTTATAATGATTTTTACATAACCCTCTAGCAATCGAACTCACTACCATCGTGTTTATAACCATACGCATGTGCTACTGCGCCACGATGTCCTCCGAACAAATAATTAAAATAAAATCAAATCTTATACAATAGTCACTTCACCTGCAACTTCTCTCGAAGTCTACCTTTTGCGTAATGTAAAAACCGGTTAAGGATAAAGTAGAAGTATATATACATTTACCAGCTATTACTGGGAAAAACGTCTTACATGAAATAAAACAATTATCATTTTATTATAATATTTATCACTTATTTGATATTTCTTGAAAGTAAATACCCTGTCGATAAAGACGGAAATATCATATAATTAATTATTATTAATATTGTTGACTAAAATACGATAAACTAGCAAAATTATTAAGATACTAGCGGCCTGCCCGCGGCTTTGCCCGCTTGAATTAGATGATTATTCATTTAAGAAATAGAGATATTACAAACAGCCTTAATTATTAATTTATTTATTTGGATAAGTATTCACTATATTCTTTGTAAAATAACTTATATTAGCTCCTGTACAGTTTTTAAATTAATCACATATTTTAAGTAAATATATAATNATTACTTTTGAAGCGCCTAAACCAGTCTCTGCACGTTGTATTCGACAAAGCATTGTCTCAACGAGAATTCTGTGTGCTTCTGCTGCAGATTTTTTCTGAATAAAGCAGTGCAATAAAATTCCCCGCAAAAACACTTTATTTGGCACAAAAGTACACATTTTCACCAAGGGAAAATAAATATGTAGTTGACACTGTAGTTAACACTATTCTACTATAATTTGAGGTTACATATAGTATTACTTTGGTGATTCATTACCGTACGAAATTCCATGCACAGAGTGCCGCAACACCATCTTTCAAAAAACAGCGAGAACTTATTCATTCACCTAATAATTAAAATAAAATTAAATCTTATACAATAGTCACTTCACCTGCAACTTCTCTCGAAGTCTACCTTTTGCGTAGTTTAAAAACCGGTTAAGGATAAAGTAGAAGTATGTATACATTTACCAGCTATTACTGGGAAAAACGTCTTACATGAAATAAAACAATTATCATTTTATTATTTATCGCTTATTTGATATTTCTTGAAAGTAAATACCCTGTCGATAAAGACGGAAATATCATATAATTAATTATTATTAATATTGTTGGCTAAAATACGATAAACTAGCAAAATTATTAAGATATTGTGTAAGCATATAACTTTGTATATGGGGCATTCCATGCGAAGCAGACAGGTAAAAAAGGCGGAAGTCTCCGATTTTGGTTATTTTTTAATATTTAGTTAGACTTTTATAGACTTTTCTTTTTTTTTTTTAGACTTTTCTCAATACAAGAACAAAACAATAAAATAACCACAACAAAAAAATATTTTTAATAGTAGTAGGTAGTGTTTAGTTTAGGAGTTATATATACTCTAAATCTCATCATCTAGTATCAATAAGTGACAAGTAAAAAAAATAAAGTAGTGGCTCATTAAATGAGCTTTCTAATGGTATTTTAGTTAATTAAATTTATTTAATTTTTCATGAAATTTCAGTTATACGAGTATAGCATTCGTCTTTTTTTTCATTGTTCTAAAAATAACTAATAGTCCCAGTAGGTCCCCAGGTACGAGTGAAATGCACACATCTCATCCCAATCTGCTGACTTGTGCTACACGCGACGAGTTGCTCTGACTGCCGCGCTTAACGGGCACTTACACTCCGCAATAAGCAGGGTAGGTAGAGGAAATATGAAAACGTAATGTTATGCACTCCGCTCCTGTGAAGACACTTCTCCACTTTTCGCCGAATTCTCGGCGCGTTGCGTGTTGACTGGCGAAACTCAGCGTGGTTATCAGACCGAGAAAATTAAAATATTTACTGCCACGACTGGAAAACGAACCCACAACTGTCCCCCAAGGGTCCGTAAACCTGGATATTTGATATTAAATTCAGCCTGATATCTCCACTCGATCCAGATAAATGGTCTTGACAAGCTATCAGTAATGTGATCCTACAAGAGTTCCCTTTTTTTCTTTTGGGGTACACTACCCTAAAAAGAAATAGTAATACACTCCATCCTGAAAGACAAATGTAAATAAAACTCCAGGCATAAAACATGTATATAAAATATATTGCAATAAGAAAGCCGCGCCCGTACTCGGACGCGTCTTACGTATCAACGACGGATGCTGCACGCTGATGATTTGGCTCGTTGGATCTTCTTTAGCAGGATCTATAAAAAAAACGTGTATGAGATATTACCATTTTTCCTTTATAATTTAATGTATCTCCCGCATTTTGGGAAATAAGTACTCAAAAGGTAGCGTAATACGTCGTGATTGTTTTTATAAAAAAATCATTGTATTTGAAAATCATTGTATTCAGCGAGATTCAAACTCGCAACCATCACGTAAGGCCGATTGCGGTATCTTAAAGCCATCAAAATATGATTTTGCCATTTTAATACCTAACGAACATTAATATTTATGATACATTCATTCCTTTATAACACAAGAAGGCCGTATCGAGTGTAAAAAGGGAAAACAACCTACAAATTAAAAAAACGATTTCTATTTTTTCTTTGTCCTGATTGATGAATTATGTGAGCTAAATAATTAAGTTAACACCAGACGTTGTTGTTGCGAGATTTTGCTATATTTTTTCATTAGGTATTACAAACTCTCTTCGAAGAATATTAAAAAATATGGCAATATAAAAGGAAAAAAACCAAAAATAGAAAGAATTTCAATGGACAATATCAAAAAAATATATATTTGGATGGCGGAACGCAATGTTGCGCTTTGCGTTATGATATATGTTAATTAATTCTCCATAGTGGGGGTTGAACCCACAATCATCATGTTGACAATCAGACACCACTTTGGGCATCTATTTTGTGACTTACCATATTATCATGTTCAATTTTCCTCTGCTGCATCTTTCTATGCACAGCTGCGGCCGGTAGTGGCCGCTTTGGCTGATCTCTCGTGGGTAAAGAGGACTTCTTATTGTTTCTAGCACTTAAGATTTTGTTTAACAATATATGATTATGCCTCTCTATTTCACGCAGCCTCTCATTTGTGAAGGACATGTTGATGCGACGTGTTGGTGGTACTGATACTGATCTGGAATAATCAGGTAGGAGATTCTTAATGTTTATATTATAATAACATATTACGTTAGAAAGAATTGATAAGGTTTCTAAGATTACTCTCAATATAATAAGTTGAAAAAATAATTGTTTCCTTTAATTTAAGTTTATAGGACAATTTCAGTTCTCTTTTTTCACAATCATATTAAAATATTCATATTTTAGGCAGGAATCCTTTTTTATAATAAAAAATAATATAGATATGTGAACATAAAATTGAAAATACAGTCTAATAAGCACATTACCCTCCTTTATGATGTGCAGTTGGATAAGAATATAAAAAAAACATACATAAAAAGTATAATAAACTATAAAATTTATTTATATATTCCTTCTAAAATTTTATCATATATGTCTCTATAAATAGGTCTCAATGAAAAACATCAATCTATGCTCCCTTACCCATAATCTGAAGATCTACCAGATACTGATGGTGGTTTTTGACTAGATATTGATGACTGACTCTTTGTTAGCTTTGCTGGGGCTTTAACTTGTATTTTACTTGTGCCATTACTTAAAGAAACTTGTTTTTCATTATCTTCTAACTCTATCTCACTTACATCTTCCTCTTCAAACTCATCAGAATAATGAGCTTCATCATCATTATCATCATCATCATTATGTGTACTATCATTATCATTATCAGATTCTGGTTCTTCATATACACATGTCTCAACACATATATTTGGAGGTTTTTTTACAGCATCAACTATACATCCCATTTCGGAAAACTCCTTTGATAGTTCATTTATTTCATTATTATTCTCCTCCTGATAAAACTGTTTACATTTCATTTTATTAGAGTCACCGGATGAATACTCTGTGTCTATATATCCCATTTTTTCTACATGGTTTTCCGTGAGTGACATTGTGTAAGCGTGCAGCTAATACTAATATGGCAGCAGCTATAATAAAAGAAGTTTAATTAAATTGTGCCAATAGTTTATGTTGGTTGGTGATTTCTATTGTGTTTTAATATTAGTAAAAATATTTTAGTTGTCTTTATCTGTTACTATAATTATATTCATACGACTGGCTACGTTTTAAGAATATTACAAAAGTATAGTCTTATTTTCTACATAAAAGTACAGTGTTAAATTAATACATACCACAATAAGTTAATAAAACTCCTTCTAAACTATTTCTAAAATAAATTTACAAATCCTTTTGCACTACTGCCTACAGCAAGTAAAATTATTTAAGCGCAATTATGAAACTATTGATAAGTACAAAAGAAAATTCTTATAAAATACATAAAAGACACAGTATTTTGTCATAATTATTTTATTTTTAGAATCTTACAATTCGTACACTCTTCTTACAGTCAGCCAGATTTAATATTGATTAATAAATGCACCTTTTTGGTAAAATATATATTTTAGTAAAATAATATTGAGCAAATACATAGTTATTGACGAAAATCAATAATTATCATAACAACAAGCAAACAAATATCGCGCCACTCGCCACTCACTTGTCATTTTTTATTTTAAATATTGCCATTTGAACGTTTAGATATAAATGTACAAAATGAAATAAATTGATAAATCGAACAAAACTATATTTTATAATGAACATAATATATGTTTTTGACAGAAATTGGTAGGACCGACTTTATAATTTACTTTAATTATAATGTTTTTTCCCTTTAATAAGGGAAGTTTACAAATTTGGGAAACACTTAAATGTTATCAATTAACGTTTCGTTGTACGTAGCGTAGAGTGCGTGGAAATTGTTTACAATATAAAAAGTATCAAGTAATAAAAATAAAGATTTCTTTTTGTTACATTTATAATATTTTTTTATCATAGGTTAAATGAATAATAAATATTATTTTGATGTATCTATTCATCATTAGAAATTTCAATATTATGATTATAACACTGTAATTTTTACGTTCGACCAGCTGGTAGTATGTCATATTGACATTTAAATCATTCGCCAATCATTCATAAACGTAGAAGAAAGAAAATACCTTTGAATAGGCCAACAAATTAACGAAGTGAAATAATGATTTCTCGTTAAAATTTACGTTCATCAATCATTTTTTTAAAATATCTTCAAAATGGTGACGATAATAAAGAACCAGTTATTAAAACATCTATCGAGGTGCGTTCTCTATAATTATATTTGTATATGAGGAGAAAGATAAGAGATATACTTGCTAATTTAATAAAATAACAATGTATATGTGTTTTATACTAATAATCTGCTTATATATTTAAACCATATTAGCTGTAACCTTCATCTACCCTTCGGTAAATTTTACGAGATTTTTTCCTAATGTAATGCCCTTAAAATAGACTATGTTACATTAATTTTATAACTAAAATTTATTATTAATTTTACATTTTAAATAATGATGATTAATGAATGATTTAATATGTGAACAATTAAAGGGAACATCCTATATAATATGTTAACATTTCTTTTTCTCAGGTTTACAAAAAATCTGTCACCAGAACAGATCTCTCTTTCTGCTCTTAGAGGATCCGGTGAACTGCAAGACTTGACTTTAGATGAAGATCTTCTGACTGACCTACTGGAACTGCCTGGATGGGTGCGCCTGACATCAGCTAAATGCAACCGTGCCTCATTCAGGATTCAGTGGACCAAACTTAAAACAGTTCCTATTGTGTTGGTAAGTTTTTTGGATATAGCGTGATTGGCAGATGGAACATAAAACCTAATTTTAAGACAGTGAGACATTGTATATTGAAAGATGAAACTACCACCATGTTTTGTCTCCTTAGAAAGTTATAGAATAAAAATAATTCATTTCCCCAAGTAGAAATTGAACCTACATCAGTTGTATTACTCATTACACTGTGCAGTCAAACACTATCCCATGCTATTGATCAGATATTTTAAAATAAACCTATGTTTTGTGTAAAATATGCAGCATTTCACCATACTTTACACATATATATTTCATAAATAAAGTATTCATTACATTTTTATTATTAACTATGTTAGTTTTATCTGAATGTGTTTAAGGTCATCAGGGAGAGGGAATAGTGGGCCTACATCTGACTTTAATAATATTGATTATGAGTTTTATTCCCCTTGGAAAAATACATTTTTTCATGTCTCTGTTCAGGCAAGATAAAGTGTTGTGATGAACTCCAGTACTATTTTTTTTATTTAAAGAATTTTATTTTATTTATATATCTAGTATTGAAATTTATTTAAAGTATTTTGCTAATGTGGCAAATAAATTACTGAGATACTTTCATTGTAAATACATAATTAAAGAAATGAACTTTAGGAGAGTTGTGGTGTAGAGGCAAATTTATAGTTGTGGGTCGAACCCACTCAAGGAAATAGAAAGTTTAATATTTTCATTCCTCCGGTATTTGGCAGAAAATGAGGAATAGAATCTTAACACTAGGTTCCCTCTGCCTCTGCCACAGTAGGCTGTGTCCCGCAATATAGATAAAGGAATGTATTACTCAATACTAAGCTCACTCTGTCTATCACCCAATTCGCAGGGGTAGCTTCGAAAGACTAAAATAATAAAAAATAACAAAAGTCTATTGTAGGTGGGTATTATGGAAATTGGTAGAATAGACATAATGGTAGAATTATTGTATAACAAATCAATCAAGCCCCGGCTCCATATCAACATTTAATTAATTCCATATTGACACACTCCAAAGAAAATACATTAATTAATGTAACGTAGACATGGCTGAACAATGTACCGAATTAGCAATGCTTCGTTGAAAATACGGCCTTGATCTTCATTCGCGCTTATTGGTTTGCGTCTTAGATTTTATAACTTATAATTAGACACGCCAAGATTGCACTTAGACTTAAATTTTGTTTATGTTGATTATTTCTTGTTTGTTTATTTATTTTATATTTTTAATGGGTAATGAGTGGGAAAACCTAACAGATATATAAACATATGTCTCAAAGATCTCTCTCTCTCTCTATCGCTCTCTCTCTGTCGCTCTCTCTCTGTCGCTCTCTCTCTGTCGCTCTCTCTCTGTCGCTCTCTCTCTGTCGCTCTCTCTCTGTCGCTCTCTCTCTGTCGCTCTCTCTCTGTCGCTCTCTCTCTGTCGCTCTCTCTCTGTCGCTCTCTCTCTGTCGCTCTCTCTCTGTCGCTCTCTCTCTGTCGCTCTCTCTCTGTCGCTCTCTCTCTGTCGCTCTCTCTCTGTCGCTCTCTCTCTGTCGCTCTCTCTCTGTCGCTCTCTCTCTGTCGCTCTCTCTCTGTCGCTCTCTCTCTGTCGCTCTCTCTCTGTCGCTCTCTCTCTGTCGCTCTCTCTCTGTCGCTCTCTCTCTGTCGCTCTCTCTCTGTCGCTCTCTCTCTGTCGCTCTCTCTCTGTCGCTCTCTCTCTGTCGCTCTGTCTCTGTCGCTCTCTCCCTGTCGCTCTCTCCCTGTCGCTCTCTCCCTGTCGCTCTCTCCCTGTCGCTCTCTCTCTGTCGCTCTTTCTCTGTCGCTCTCTCTCTGTCGCTCTCTCTGTCGCTCTCTCTCTGTCGCTCTCTCTCTCTCTGCCGCTCTCTCTCTGCCGCTCACTCTCTGCCGCTCTATCTCTGCCGCTCTCTCTCTGCCGCTCTCTCTCTGTCGCTCTCTCTCTCCGCTCTCTCTCTGCCGCTCTCTCTGTCGCTCTCTCTCTCTCTGTCGCTCTCTCTCTGTCGCTCTCTCTCTCTCTCTCTCACACACACACACACACACACACATTTGTCTCAAAGATCTCTCTTTCTCTCTCTCTTTGTAATCAGTTCCTCATGTCTGAGGATCGTGGTCAGCATCTGGAGCACATAACCTTACGATAATGTATGTCACTCTGTATTTCACTGTCCGGTGATTATAAACAGACAGCGTGTTCAATTATTTATTCACTTTAAACATTGAAAATGTTTTAAGTATTGATTGTTTGCTATGGTGTGCAAACGACGCATATTGAGCATGTCTAAGTAACAATATACACGCGACAAACTTAAGTTAATATACTTTCTTATTAATGTTTTTAATTAAAATTTGTATATGCAGAAACGTAAAACGTGTAAAAATAACAACACACTGTATTCTTATATAGCTTGTTTGGTAAAGAGAAGTAATATTTTAAGTAAATTATTTGTTTTAAAGTAAGTATGTTGCTAAACCGTTTCAATAACAAGACCTATTTACGATAATGATGTAAGTGTACCTAGTTATTTAAAATCAATTCATTTGCGAGGTCGTTGTGACGCAGGGGCAACATAAGGGTGTGACTGTAACGCGATGGTTGTGGGTTCAATCCATACTCGAAATGGAAACTTTCCGATTGAACATAAGATTAAGATTAAGTTATACGGCTGATCCCCCAGTAGTGAGAATGATTGTATTTTGAGATAAACACAATTTTCAGGTTTAATTACACAAAGCAGTGCTGTGTTCTGCCACCCAAAATGTAAATGAGCGGGCCAGAATATGGTAAACAAAGTACGATAAAGTTTGTCGACCGCCGCCCAGTTTCAGTAAAATCTTAACTTCACGCCGTGACTTATCGACCGTACTATACAAATAGCATGCGAGATACGTTAAATAAACAAAAGTCTATTAAAATTATGAATAAAATGTAATATTTTCTTTCTAAATCTATTAAAAAGTTTTACATTTTTAGCACACACAGATAAACTAAATAACTGTGTATACATGCAATGCCTCCAGAATTCGGCAGAAAGTGGAGAACGGAAGTGTGTTAATAGTGAACGGATTGTCTTAACACTAGGTCCCACGTTCCCTCTACTTACTCTCCTATGTAAAAAATACAGTGTGAAGGTAAAAAAGTATAACAAACTATTATTGTTTCAGAATCTAGATGAAGTGCATATAGCTTTGGAAGTATGTGCTGAGCCGCGGGCTATGAACCCGGGTGCTACGGACTCTATGCCCGTGCCGGGGAAGTACAGCTATATACATAAGGTGACTTACATTAATGTAGAGTACTGTCTAGTTGTTTACTATAGTGTTACATGAGTAGGACTTGGTATATTAATCTGATTAGTCGATTAGCGCTGTGTTTTAGTAGTAATCATATTTATAGAGGAAGATAGTTAGTAATATACATTATTTTAACAGAAGCTTTTTCATTATTCCAAAATTTAATCTGTCTTACTTCCAAATTAGTAGTCAAATTAGTTTACCTTTAAACGATTTTATTTCAATTTATCTTCGAAATACATAGATATTGTGTTATGTGTGCATCTATTAGTACAGTAAGGCTCTAAATAATAAATCTACAGGTTTCTAAGCGCTATTATTGTCTTATGTATTACGAAATGCAGTAGTTCTGTAATTTTTTCCGTTGCGCTTAGCAATTTTTTTTAAAGTATTTTTTTCTATTTTTTTTCTAAATTTAATTATAACTAAATAATCCTTTTTTTCCAGGTAATAGACGGGATATCAGTGGCTGTGAACCTAGTGCAAATAGACTTCAAATGTGATTCTTTTACCAGTAGTGTTCAGGTAAGATCTGTTAGTTATTATTAAAACAAAAAGGTACTAGCGAGGATGTCACGGTGAGAATGAAGAAGAACGTGAAGAAGCTGGACTTTGGACACGTCGAACGAATGAGTGATGAAAGAATGGCAAAAAAGATTTATGATCGAAAAATGAGCGGTAAGAGACGTAGAGGGAGACCTCGATTGAGCTTCGAAAACACAATATCAAAGATACTGGAGGAAGATCACGTAAAAAGCATGGGGACCCCCCGGAGAGCATGTATGAAGAGGTTCATGACAGTGGACGAGGCAAAAGAGGTATGAAAGACCGTAGCGTTTGGCGCTCCGTTCTCTCTGACTACCCCGCTAGAGATAAAGTGTGAAGCTATTATAGTTTAGTTTAGTTTTAAAAAGGAGCTGAACATATAAAAGACTTGACATTTGACATCTGTCCAAACACTTTTATTTAAAAAAAAACCGCTTTGTTATACTTGTTGTTTTTTGTATGTATATATTGAATTTGAATTGGAATTGAATCCGTTCTCCACTTTCTGCCGAATTCTCTAGGCATTGCTTTGTTACCAAAGCGAGTTAAAATCGAACCCATAACCGTCGCATTCACAGTCACATGCTTGTGACTGCGCTATGACGGCCTCAGCGTGTGTATGCAATATAAAAAAGTCTGTTCGTCGTCAATATGATCGTATTTGTTTATAATTTATTTTGTTGTTCGTAATCGAATGAACCTACCTACGTTTATAACATGAATAAGGAAAATTCAACATTTAGTTATTTTAAAAATGCTCTCTTATCCGACTTCTGTAAAGGAAGGAGGTTATCAATACGACTGTATTTTTTTTTATGTTTGTTACCTCAGAACTTTTGACTGGATGAACCGAATTTTATGTTTTTTTTATTGAATGCTTGTGCTTTTTTAATTTGAAAGAGTTACTCTTCAAGGGTTAGTAGTTTGGAAAAAGCTTGGTTAGGTTCTGATTATGAAATCAGGTTCAAGTCGGTTTTTTTTTTGTTGAAAATTATAATTATTTTAAGTGAAATATATGTGGGTTCAAACGTTTGGTTTTTTTTCTTATTGATAATAATTAATATATGTTTTTTTTATTGTGTCATTTTCTTCTAAGCAATATTATTTATATATATTTTTTTCTTTTCAGATATCACGAGTGACAGTGGAGTCCCGAACGCCTGAAGGACGAAAGGGCGACCTAAGACTGACCCGGATCAAATCTCCTGACACTGGCCAACTGCTTATATTTAAGGTAAATTTAATTCTATTTATCATTTGCTATTGAATAGGATAACAATAGCAGATAAAATAATACTTCTTAAAGACTATATACTTTTTAAGAAGTATTAAAGATAAATATTTAAAATAATTAGTAAATATTTCCTGTAAGCGTTTACCTGCGGTTTCGCCCTCGTGGTCAAGATGGATTCAACTGAGAGCATGGGGGTACCTAGATATTACCCAGGGCCCTCCCGGGCCTGGATTTTAGCTTTGAATAGGTTTGTTAGCGTAACAGAATGGACTCGGACCACCGAGCTCCGGTGTATGACACATATTTCAATTGATTCCCTCTGCCGCCTACCCTGCTGTGTGCGGGATAAAGCGTGAAGCTAAAAAAAAACTAATTAAAAAAGCATATTCAGTAACAATTACATTTTTTGCTTAGATGTAATTCATACAAAAACAATCATCTAAAATTTTTGGTTTTTATCAAACCAGCTGACCTCATTAAAATGATAAATAACTTCATAACTAACTGTACACATTGTTAGTTTCACTTAATTTCACTTAAGGTTATTTGAATTTATGTATATCAGATTGGCATTACCTCTTTTGTGCTGTTATATTTTTTTTGAAAGTCTAATGTTTTTTTAAAATACAAATGAAATAAAATTGCTCAATTTAATATCAAAACTTAAGCTAATTTATCCAAAAAAATAGCCTCAGCGCCAACCCTCAAGGCTTGAAGTTTGTCACATTCTAAGTGCCGAGAAGATACAATGGGTTACATTGAAATGATTAATAAGATGTTAATATAGATATGTACTTAGCTTTTGTTGATAAATGGACTATTGAACCTGTAGTTCCTCAGATTATTATTAGTAGTTCCTCCCCAAACGAACTTTAAGTGTTGCTTAATAGTATTAGTAACGATTAACCTACTACAGTACAGCAGGTCGAAGAAGTTTTGGATACCTAGGTCTTATGTGTCCTACATGTATCTATGCGTACATAAATCTCAATTATTTCTATTTTAACAAGAGGGTGACGCGCAGGTCAAAACTAGTTTATACTAAATATTATTTTTATATCAGGAATTAGAATGGCAAAGCGCTCGTATAGAAGCCAAGGCACATGGTGCTGCAGCGGCCAACTTGCCGCCATTGAGACTACTGTTGGGAAATACACATTGTCGGATAGTTATCAAGAAACGACTGTCAGGTTAGTTATCGTTTGGATGTGTATTATTAAGTGTAAACAAACGTTGACGGTTTACTGCTTACTAATTATTTGGTCAATTACCAGCAGAGTGTGTGTGCATTAATACTAGTGTGTTCTTGAGTACTCTGAGTGCGGTATGTACACTAGGTTCCCTCTGAGTGCGTATACTGATACACCGTGTATCAAAGTATAGAATATTCATTTCCTCGATATAATTTTTTTTATTCATTATTAGTCTAATTATTATTAATTTATGTTACTCCACAGATTGTGCAGTCCTAGGTTCTCGTCTCGTTCTCCGACCGGAACCTCTGGCGTGGGCGTTGACTGATGGACAATTGCGAGCGGCTTTGGCATGCGCCGCTGCGTTGGCTGATCCTGTCAGGAAGGCCACGCAAATGGCGACTAGGGCTAAGGCTGCTCATAAGGTAGGGTTAATAAAGACATGTTATTATAAGCCACGTTAGATGGTAGAGAAGAGAACGGGGTATATTAACACTTAGTTCCCTCTGCCTCCCCTGTGGTGTGTAGAATGCAGCATGACGCTGAAAAAAAGACTTAGATTATTTTTTAATCATTTTATGACCTACACAGATAAAAGAAGAACCTAAAGAGCAAATACATAGTAGACCAACATCAGGTGAAAAGGATATCTTAGCTCGAATGTTCGCGAAACATGATGTTCGAGAAACTTCCTACCATCTGCTCGCGCCGAGAATAGACTTGCATCTGTGTGATGATCCGGGATGTAAGTAACAGTAACTTATTTATAATATTTTTCAAGTGTTATTCCACATTTAGAAAATATAATTATTTTTATAGAAAACGTGGGGAATATATTAGAATCCTTTATAAATACTTCAAACAAAGCGACATTTGAACTCATGTCCTTTTAAATAACACACTAACGAAATTATACAATGTGGTCAAATATATTTTTCTAATAATATGATGGTGCAATATTGTGTAACAAGATCAATATAATCTTATGTAATATAATATTTACTCAATTTATCTACACAACATTAATGTATTTTCCAGTGGGTAGATCAGAAATGCCACAACTCGCCAACGGTGGTGCGCTACAAGTGACCCTAGTCAGTATGCAAGCGGACTTGTTTCCCTATCACAAAGCTTCCAATGATAGAAGACACTGGCGAGGATATAGGTGAGCAGTAACTCTTTTTATTTTTATAGCTGCATCGTGCATATAGCAGGGTATTCAGAGGGAACCTAATAGTAAGATAAATTATATACTAATAGTGTACATCTATAAGCTCATCTTTTATACATTATCTCATTCCATACTTTCCCTCATTCATACATACATTCATTCACCAGTACAAACACCAGTACGGTGAAGGACCGACTTGTATTCATTTTTTCAATGTTAATCATAGGCAAGCTAAATAATTCTTATAATTAAAAAAAAACATTTTTTATTTAATTTGTCAATGAACAGGGAAGCAGCTACACCGCACAGTCAGTGGCTGTCGCAGGCGTTGTCGTCGTTTTGTACCACGCTGCTAGACACGTTGGACCCTAGACCCTTAACGCCTGGGAATAAGGTATAAAATTGATTAAATTTATGTATATCATGTTAATTTAGTACAGTAGGTTTATCAGTACGGTCGACGAGTCGTGGCCGCCCGAAAGTTATGTGAAGATGACTGTGCAGATTCGATTTTAAGATTTTTTTTACTTTTGATTATTGTTTTTCCGAGTGAACTAATGGAAAAAAAAAGAAAACGGGCAATACTTCAGAGAGGCCAACTTCAAGGCGGTGACGGTTCGTCGGTGGTACTTTAACAATAATTATTAATAAACCGAATAAATAAATAATAAGGCCAGTCGTTGCGCAGGGGCACAAACTGTGAACGTGACAATTTGTGGGTTCGAGTCCCACTCGAAGAAATAAATATTTAACATTTTTATTTCTTCGCTCTGGTGTTGAGGCAAGGCACGGTGTTGAGTTCAACCACTCAACACGCAATGCCTCAAAAATTCAATGGAAAGTGGAGAGGCGAGTGTCTTAACAATGCACTCACTTTGCCTACCCTGCTGCATACAAAATATAGCGTGAATCTGTATTTATAAATAATCCCAATTTTGTTACATCAAAATCTAATGATATTTCCCTTTCAGCCACAAACAACAGAACAGATAGAAGAACCAGTGTCCAACGGTATAAATCACCGCGCATCTGCGCCTGCGCAGAGCAATTCTGCGCCCGCTCCGTCCAATACCACTACCTCACAAGGTTTTTATATTTTTTTGTATTTGTAAGTTTTTGTAATTTTATATGTATAATATGGTTCATATAGTTAATTATTAAAAGATAGTTTTCACCAAGTACACTGAACATAAGGTAAAAAAAAATAACAAAAATAACGGATTTTAGGTAGTAAATAAAATTTATATTTATATATTTTATTCAATTTCTTCAAATTAATTAAAATATTATTTTCTATAATTTAGACTTCGCTTAGTGAATATTTGCGCGAGTTTTTTTATTTATTTCTTCACATAATCATTGTTGACATTGAAATTTCAATTTGAGTTTCATTTAGTGAAATAATATATTGATTAATCAGCGATATTATTAAAATAATATTATAATATATTATTAGATTATAATCTGCAATATTTTTATTATATAACTGTAACTGGCTTACTATTTTTTCAGCTTCACCCACTAGAACGAGAATACTTCAGCAACTCGGGAAATTGATGACCACTTGTCTTGTACTTAGGATAGATGATTTTACGGTGTATAAGGTAAATTATATTTCTTTTTTTTAGCTTCACACTTTATCTCTACCGGGATAGCTAAACAAAAAGCAGTGCTTGTATTTGCCTTTCCCCAATTCTTGAAGTATTGCGTGCTAAGTGGTGGAACTGAACTGTAAACGCGACGATTGTAGGTTCAAAGACGGGGGAACGAAATATTAAATATTTTTATTACATGGCTTTGGTAATGACACAAACATCGCAGAGTGGCGTGAGTTTGGCTACTTAACATGTTATGTTTTGAAAGTTTGGTAGTTCTTGAGGAGCGGAGTGTCTCATCACTAGGTTCCCTTTGCCTACTCTGCTGTATGCGGTATACGGCGTGAAGTAAAAATAAATATTTATTTTATTCAGGTATCTACAGGTTCCAAGTCCAGAGAAGCACCCCGACCTTTAGTAAGTGCAGAAAAAGCCACTTTACCCGGCGATGCAGGACTTTTACACGCTGAACTGACCTTCTTTTACTATCCTGGAGATGTATGTTTCCCTGGTAAGAAATGGTTTTTTTAGAAATGTTTATACAGTGCGGTCGATGAAGCGTGGCCTCTCTGAATTTGATTTTAGGGTTTTCTTACTATATATTATTATCTTCCCGAAAGTGCAATGCGCGAAAGTTCAGAAAGTTCTGGCTGGAGGCTATATAACAATAGTATAGATAACCATAGAATATCAAAATACACCATATCCACCAAGATAGTAATTTGTTTCACACAATTTTCACATCGTGCCATCCCACAGTGCCTTCTCCAAAGCTGTACGTGCAGCTGAGCCCCGTGCGCGTGTCGGTGGACGTGCCCAGCGTGCTGTGGCTGGCCGCCTTCCTGCCGCACGTGGGCGCCGCCGCCGTCGACAGCGCGCCCAAGGACGACACCTCGTCTTACATTGATATACGGACGGAGGCTATCATGCCTAAGGTTCATATTTATATATAATACAATACTTAAGAAATTTATTTAAATATTTTTTTTGTTATGTTTGACAGAGATAGAAATTGTAAAGTTATATTTTTCTGTTTTCTTCCTTCAAACTAACTAACCTTTAATAGACAGCCAGGCTTTGATCCACGGAAAAAATATCTGGCAATGATAAATATTAACTTATTTAAATTTATCCAACTTATTAACTTCAGATATTAAAATAAAAAATCATAGATGGCTATGGTTTGTAAATCAACATTTATGGTTTCTAAATCAACGTTTTCAGATTGTTCTAGAAGCTGGGCCCGAACATGTTTCCCAACAACGCGACAGACCTAAAGAGTTACATATGTGTACGGCGAGAGCTACTTTTACTAATGTACGGGAGTCGCCGCGAGCCAGTAAGTTTATATTTTTGATATCGATATGATGCTCTTTCATATTTTGCCTAAAATTCTACAACTTCTTATTCTATAATATATAAAGGTATTGCACAATAAATGTTGCAATTCAATGTTAAAAGAAGTAAATAAAAAAAATACAACAATTCCAATTACAGTAATAATTATGACATATTTATTGATACATTTCAGTTCCACTGTACATAAACAAGAACCAAAAATATTAAGCAAGTTATTGAAACTACAACAATCATATAGCCATTTCTTAAATTTCATATAAATACATATAGACCTATAACTATACTTTTTCGTCACAGCCACAGCAGGCAACAGAGCAGATTTAGCATCAATAATATCGGCGTTAAGAAAAGCAGCGCCGCCTAGAGGACAGTTCCCAACTTCATCTGATGACATGGATCCAATACACGAACAATTTTTATTACATGCTGATTGTAAGTTAATTTTACTTCCTATCAAATGAATGTTTCACACAAAAATTACCGAACGGATTTAGACGAAACGGTAATATAGCATACACATTAGAATGTATTTTTCTGGTTTTAAATATTATATTCAAACTAAAAATTACTAAAATCATCTTGTGAAGATAAAAATAGAATAAATGATGCGAGATGACATTAGTATTACATGGATTCATAATTCTAGAATCTAAGATAGATCCTTTGGATTTCAGGAAGCTGTACTATATATTGTACTATGTATGGTCGACGCAACCATCTATAGTTTCTATATCTTCAGGGTGACCATGATTCGTCACCGTACTGTCTAATATATAAGTTAGTATGGTTAAGGGACTAATTTTATTTAACATTGTAAATCTTTAGACCTAGACGACATAGACCGCGGCACAGCAATAACGCCGGAGTTACTGTGGACAGAGAACAGGTCGGTGTGGTGCGCGCGAGTAGAACCCGTTTGGGCAGACTTTTGTGGGGCGAGAGCTACTAACTATAAACCATCACCACTTTTGGACGCTACGCCTTTGACTGCTTGGGTAAGTGAGGAAGATGTTTAGAAACGTATAAAAATTTCAGCGTCGTTGAATTGTAACTCGCGTCGATTGGAAACCGGCCAAGCAAAAATTGTAATCATAAGTTCTCATCCGCCAACGTTAACATTGGTTGTTAGCCTATAAAGTCGGTCAGTAAGTATTTGTTTCACAGGTCTTATGCTGTACTTAATAGACGGACCACCAATGCGTCTACTCTCAACGGTGGTTCTAGTGCTAATACCTTGTTTGTCTGTTTTCCTTAATCAACGTGTGTATGAATGAGTGACTATGGAAGAACTTAATGTATGATGAACGTCGTTCACACACATAAATGAGTATGTTCCATCAACTCTCTATTGTTTTTTTTTATATTTTTCGGCTACCTACAATTTGTTCGTTCTCACAGCTTCTAACAAGTTTAGGCACTAGGTTCCGCCACGTTCAAATTCTTATACGATTCTAAACCTTTTTATTTTTTACTCTGTGAATAACACTTTAATGTTACTAAAATGTAAATGTACTAAAATGTGAAGGGGATTGGATTAGCTTGATTGACAATGAATGTCAGATTTTTAAAATTCATAATAATATAACTCTGCAAACACTTCTCTCTACAGACATTTAAAATAAAAGGGAAAACTCTAACAATGTATTTTTGCATATTTTTATAATTTCAATATTTTTATAAATTTTGTATACAATTTAGTTATAATTTTTACATATTATTTATCTACCAGGTCTGTTTCGAAGACGGTTTCAACAAGATTTGGGTGATCGGTCGGACCTGCGGCCTCAGTGGTTTACAGCTAAACCACTATCAGTTGTTATTCCTGCTACGGCAATTGGAACGTATCAGTGAGTTGGCTGCGTGGCTCGCACATCAGGCGAGTAGAATGCCGGAGGAAGATCAGGGGTGAGATGATGCAAAATCTTTTGTTCTTGAATTTCGCGAAAGCGTTAAAATACGAGATACAGATTCGCAGAGGGGTTAGTCAAAAAACTAGTGTCGAAATACTCGCTTTTCTCTTTTTTGTACCCTTCGCCTTTTGTCCGGACTCTAGATATTGCGTATTGGATGGTGCAACATCTAGGCTGCGTTTTTTCTCGATACCAGAACTTAGATAGATAGACTCAGACAGCTTCGAGGCCAGTCGCGGCGCAGTGCGACGAGGTGTGACTGTAAAACCGACTGGTTGTGGGTTCGATCCCCACTCGAGGAGATGAAATATTTACTTAAATTTATATTTCCATTTTGTTCGCTCTGGTGTCGAGGTTAAGCGCGGCGTTGAGTTCTGCTACTCAACACGCAATGCCTTCAGAATTCGGCAGAAAGTGGGGTGTGTCTTAACACCCCTCTTTCTGCCAAACACAACAGAGTGTCTTAACACTAGGTTCCCTCGGCCTACCCTGTTGTATGCGGGATACAGCGTGAAGCTGATTTATTTATTAATTTTTAGATAGATTCCTCCAAGTGTGAATAGATCCCACAAACTTTGCGTTAAAAATGATACGCTTTAGTGTTATTTCATATAAATAGTTAAATTGTTAATTTTAACATACATATCTGACTTAACATTTAATTTAGTATTAAAAGTTAAATATTGTTGATGAATTATTCTTATATTTTAAAATAGTTTTTAATTTTTTATTTACTATTTTTTCTCCAATTAATGTAAATGTTACTGCAATTTTTTATTGGTATACGATAAAAAAGAAATTATAAAGAAAATCTTAACTTATCTTCTTAACTTATTGAAGTTGAAAGTTCTTTCTGTAATTAATAACCTATATTGCACATAACAATAATTAATTTTATAAAAAATGTATTCATATAATTAATGTAACATATATTTTTTAGGTCATTAGTAGTAGGTCTAGTGGTACCAGCAGTAGAAATGACACTAGTGCTTCCAACTAACTGCCCCGGGCTAGAGTCTTCCAGAGATTTGGACAGCGTTCCTCTTGATTCGTCCAGTCTGAATGACTTGAAGTTAGGTAAGACAAAAAATAATCTTTATTATGTTACTTCGAAACACACAGCGTTGATTGAAGCAGTCTCCTAATTTCGCCTATTTCATATATAAATGGTTTAACTTACCAAATAATCTTCGAAATACTTTCCTCTTTCACTTCTGCAGTGACGTACGTCATCTATTCTCTGTGGCGACGTGCTGTCATCTATCACTCATAGAAGTCTTCATAACTCACCAGCAAGAACCTTGCTGCAACGCTGTGTGTTTCTTCATACACATAATAACTGTTTTGTTGTAATGCAAAACAGCGATATTATGTTACTTCGAAACACACAGCGTTGATTGAAGACCTGTTTGTTTACTGCTGGTGAAAGAGAATGTATGCAGACAAAGGATGCAGACGCTATGTGATCTTAAAGAAAATTTTTAAAGAAATTAACTTTATGTACCTATATTAAAAGTTAATTTTTAATTTACTTATAAAACATTAAAGTTTTTCAAATAACCGAATAATGCTAATGCATAACACTATTCACCTTAATAAGACATTTCTTACCAATACTGTTNTTACAACTTAGTGACATAAAAGAATGTAACTTGTCGCTAAAAATGTGTATGAACAAGAACAGTAGTATTGTGATAAACAGACATAGGTTGACTACTGTCAATAAGTGACTACAGACTACAGGAACTGGGAGTCTGTAATGGTTGTGCAAATTTACTCCAGCTTTTTGCAATGGTTGTGCAAATTAGTAGTTAACAAGGAGTTGTGTAACTTTAATAAAATGAAACTAAATATCATATACTGAGAGAGATATCTAACATTGAAGAAAATTGTTTGCTTGGGCTAAACAATTTGGTAAACTGGCTGACTGTGACTATTCCACATTACTTGGATCCAGGTCTTCAGAAGAATTAAGTCATGTAATGATAGAATAAAGTGTGTGATTTTGTATATTTAGTGTAATATGTGAAATTAACAGTTTTGATCAAAGTTTAAAATAAATAAATTGACAGTAATACATTGGAGCTCATAATATCTTCTTACTTAAAAAGTTTGTAACCTAAAATATAAAATATAATCTAAAATATAATTTATAATAAATAAAAGTTTAGAAATGTAATTTTAAAAAAAAACCCCTACAAATAGTATACCCTAAATGTAGTGTATGTGTTTTTTCATACATAAAAAAAAGGGTATAACATATAAGTAAAGGAAATAGATCATATAAGATATTAATTTAAATACAAAAATAATAATAAATAAAGAAGATGATAGAACAGAAAAGGAAACTCAATTGGATAGGAATGAATAGAATAAAGAAATAAATATATTTATAAAATGTATTATTATTGCAATTGAAAGAATAACAAGTTTATTCAGTAAAAGTCATGCATAGTTACAAATTATACCATCTTGGTTGAAAAAAGGTAGACATAAGTTCTATTATTTCTATGTTTATTGTTATACTGCACCCAGAGAATTGTTTTTTGAGGATCATTAAAAACCAGGAGATGCATTAGCGTATATTCAACTTCTTTGACTTGCTGGGAGCTTTCCAGACAGTTACAATGCTTACCAATTGTAGATTGTGGTAGAAAAGCACAGGCATATCACCTGGCATTTATATGTTGTTATATCCCAACAGATTTATGCTGGCAATTGATCAGGACATATTTGACATTAACAATTCATGTTTCGGAAATAGTAAACTAATGCTACATTTTGGCTGCTGAGTTAATCATTAAACATTGAAATATCTTTGATACAGCTACAAATCCGAAATTGCTTTCAGTGAACACAAGTCATATAAAATACATGAGATTATGTATTATTGGTTGTCTAAATGAAGTGTGAAATTATGTTGTGTACCTTCTAAAGAAAAGAGTGTGAGTGAGTGGGTTGTTATGGAGCACAATTACTTCTGCGATTACCTTTGATTGTTAAGGCAGATGTTGGAGAAGTGGATCTTTTTCCAGGAGGCGCGGGTTCGAGTCCCGCTGCGTTCAAATATTTATACGTTTTCTAAATAAGTAACCAATATTTATATTAGTCAATAGTCACAGTCGGCCAATAACTGACTTAGTGGAAAGTCAAATTGTCTCAAGTAGACCACAGCACATGTGGGTTGAGTAGTTTACCTGACACAGTTGCCAAAAACAGACTTAGTAGGAAGTCAAATCATAAGAATTGTATTCATAGTCTCTATACAACACCTGTAATTCTATTTCTCAACAAAACCGCAGTGTATGTAGGTTGAGTAGTCCACCTGTATGTGCTTTATCTCAGGAAAGCAGGTTCTGAATGAATTAGATGTGATAGATAGCATGCAGATTAATGGAAATGTTCAATATTTACATAACAGTAAGCACAAGGAAAAGAAGCTTTCAAAGTGTGAATATGGTACTATATCAATGTGTCAAAGTAATTTTATTTTATGGTATATTTGAAAATTAAGGAACAGACCCAAGTATTAACTATTAAACTTGATGATATATCTGGAAGTTGGCAGATCGTCTGATCATCACTCTGACGGTGGTATATCTATCGAGAGATACATAGCTGACCACCATTTACATGCCGTAATGGCATCTGTTGCTCCAGGCTCCGGCGGCCTTATTTAATATGGAGCGTCCTAGACGTGGATTTTTTTGTCCAAATGGTCGGCCGTTGTGCGACTAACGTCACTAAGGACTTACAGCTTATATTTCCAAAAATGGGTGAGATGCAAGGGACTGAGATACACTATTCAAGGAAGTTGTAGTGAATATTAACTTTTAATAAAATTAATTAAT
>JAAIXJ010000169.1:0-89666 GCA_013403705.1 Heliconius hermathena
AAGTGAAATATTTATTTACATTTATAGTTTCATTTCTTCGCTCTGGTGTCGAGGTAAAGCGCGGCGCTGAGTTCCGCCACTCAATACGCAATGCCTCTAGAACTCGGCGGAAAGTGGGGAACGGAGTGTCTTAACACTAAGTTCCCTCTGCCTCTGCCTCTGCTGTGTGCGGGATACAGCGTGAAGCTGATTTAATTTTTTTTAATTTTTATAACATTATTATAATCTGATATATACAATGTTGTATATGTCAAATTGACAGTCAAAGAATTTGAAGGTATTCCCTTAGATGAATACTAAATAAGTTAAAATATATTACGGTCACTATATCTACTTCAGGTTCAACAGGCTGAAGTTAGCTTGTTGTAAAACTAGTTGATAAATAAAGTTAACGATTTTCAACAGTACGCGCATATGTATGTATTTCTTATTTTATTTTCAAAAAGCAATCAACAAGGACCGCACGCACGGAGCACCGGAGTAGGGCCGGTTTAGAAATGTTGGTATTTTTGTAGCAATTGGCATCTTTACAAGATTAATGGCAGGGGTATGCCGATGCTTCGATTACCGAGAAGAACGGCGCCACAATGAAATTAAAGTTAGCAGCAAAACAAAGCAATTTATTTTAGACAGTATATTATTTATCTATAGTAATAATATTAATGTAAAGATATATGAAACTGTATCGTTTATTGTGTAAATAATTATATTTTTATATGTAAAAAAAAATGTTTTAGATTACTGCTTAATATGATAAAAGATATATTGTAGTCAAAACTACTTACCAGTCCATCGCAAGCGGATATAGCAATTTTAGATTTTGGTTGTCCTCTAATAGAGCCGGTGTAATGGCAGGAGGTGGACGCCTCCTGTGGCCGACTCCGCGTGCGCCCGCCCACGCTGTGCCTCTCCACCACCAACGCCGGAGGGATAAATGTCACTGACGGCCTGTGTAATATAAAAATAATATTTTATTTATTATTTTTTATATTTATATTTTTTTATTAATTATTTAAATGAAGCTCTATTTACAATTATAAAATTCTTTTAGTATAATATTCATAAATAAATCGTACCATTTAAAAATATTGATACTGATATGCATAAGAATAAATTACTTAATCGATTACAAAAAAGAAAGAATAATTTGCTGGATTTCCCGATTTGCTCGTTTTTTGGCCATAGTCCACGAATACCAAAACAATTATCGCAATTAAAAAATGAATATATAACGCAAAAAGTAGATATTGAAACACTTATTCACTTCTAATAGCTATATTTCTTACAATATTGTTAATTATAATTCACTGTACTGCTCACTCCAACAAAACATTTTCCCGCCCAAATTTGACATTATAAGCGCGCGTCATTCTTTTCCCGCCAAACCCCTCCCCGACCGCTCGGCGACATCATACCCGAGAGTTGCCGACAAGCCGGGTGGCGCGTAACAAATATATAGATAAGGCATAAAATATATAATATGTAGATAATTTATAAATGAAGAGACCAATTTTTTATATAGTATGTGTGAAGAACTTCTTTTTACTCTGTTTATTTGTTTCTTTTTTTTATATCTAAAATTCAACGTGTTACACGCAAAGGACTTGAATTTCCTAGAGCTAACTTTTGTACGTTTCTAATTATATTTTTACCATTTTTATTTTTAATTAAACTTTATTGAATGTATAATTTGAATATACATATCTTAATATTAATAAAAATCTATTATAGATTTGTAGAATATAATTATGTCGGTATATAACACTATGAAGGTATGTAATTATTTCCATTTTTGGTCGAATATCAACTTTCACTTATTTAACATAATTTTCATAAACTTATGTAATTGAGAAAACTTATCGGATAAAATAAAGTTATGAAGAAATAATTATATGGTGTCAAAATAACTAAGTGAAATTATTTCAATTAGTTTAACTATTATATAAAAACTACTGAATATTCAAGACTTAAAAAACACCATCTAAAAGGTATTATTATTGAGGCCAGTCGTGACGCAGGGGCACAAAGAGTGACTGTAAACGCGATTGGTTGTGGGTTCGATCCCCACTCGAGAAACTGAAATATTTTTTTTTATTTAAACTTCGCCCATTTCTTCGCTCAGGTGTCGATACGCAATGCCTCAAAATTCGGCAGAAAGTCGTGACCGGAGTGTCTTAACGCCAGGTTCCCTCTGTCTACCCTGCTGTGTGCAGGATACAGCGTAAATTCGATTTTTATATAAAAGATATTCTTGAACAATATAAAAAAATGTGACCAATTTGGTGATTACCATAAAAAGTAGAGTTCGAGTGAACGCGGTCAAGATTTATCGTGAAATTGTTTCAACCGCCAGTTTTAGATATCAGATAGAGAAGTCACAATAAAGAAAACGAAAACCAACACCAAATTTTACATTATAACGTTACGTAACGGTAACGTTACAATAAAATTGGACAATTAATGTACTTGGTTAAATTTTACTGGAACACAAAACCATCTTAACATTTGTTTTACGAAGAAATTTATGTGTATAAAGTTAATAGTTACTGTATTAGAATGCAAATTGCATGTTTTAGTTTTAGTCTTGTACTATTTGTGGAATACAACCTTGGGGAAGGAAGGTGAGCTGTCGATCGGTAAGCAAACGAGCTGAGTGGCGACTCACAACATACAGATAAGGCTCATTATGGCAATTAGTAGAAGCAAATATGGTCGCCCCAAATACATGTCTGCGACAGCTGCCACGGTGTCGATGGTCACGAGACATCCGCGTATACCACCACCACCAGCGCTACTAATTGTGCCAGATATGTGATCCGACAAAGAAATCTATTTATTTTTGATTTTCTTTATTATTTTTTTTATGTGTTAGTTCCTTGTTACAGAGACAGTGCGACGATGATGTTTATGGCAGGCGTCCAGATAAACCGCGTTCTACAATTGTATTCTGAGAACACGGGATGGCTTTGTTGTGGTTTGGAAAAAAAGCTTTATTTTTGATGCACAAAACGAATTTTCTAGCTTTGGTGTACCTAGTACATTTTTTTTCTTTTATTTGATATCATTTCGTAGCATTTTTATAGATTTAAAGATATATCTTGTGCTTGTAAGGAAATATGTAGACGAAAATGAAAACAATTTGAAGTACGAAAGGGGACATTAACAATTAATTAGTGAATCGGTTTAATTCGTAGCGTCTTCTGTCTGATGTCAGATATCGGCGACTTCTCGAGTATTTTTGGTTTCCTCTGATGTTAAAATTAAAAATATATGTATATTATCTGAGGCCAGTCGTGGCGCAGCGGCACAAAGTGTGACTGTAAAACCGACTGGTTGTGGGTTCGATCCCCACTGAAGGAGATGAAATATTTACTTAAATTTATATCTCCATTTCTTCACTCTGGTATCGAGCGAAAGCGCGGCGTTGAGGTCTGCCACTTAACACGACAACACTGCCTCCAGAATTCGGCAGAACGTGGGGAACGGAATGTCTTACACTAGGTTCCCTCTGCCTACCCTGCTGTGTGCGGGATACAGCGTGAAGCTGATTTATATTTATTTATTTATATTATACATATATATTATATGCATAATCAATCAATTCCGATTATATAAAAATTAAAGATTTGATTTAATTTTTATTTTTAGTCAATTCCGCAACGGAAACTGAAAATTATTTATAGTTATTGCTCGTTGAAATAAATAATATCATAATAATAGTCCAATACATACCTTTAAAGAATTTAAAATAATTATATTTCATATTTTTTTGTGAATGTTAAAGTAACGTGGAGTTTAGTACGCCATAATAGAGAGAAATAAATCTCTTAAGCGCTGCGGTTACGACACCCTGCTGAGTGAATCCTTTATTTTATTAGTCTTTTACGAGGCTTTTGCACTTAGACCTTGTCATACATTTAAATTGAAATTAAAAATTCTCACAACCATATTTCATTTGAAATAACACGTGTGTGGTAGTGTCATTGATTATATTTAAAAAATATATCAATTGTCAATACATTTTTTATTATATAAAAATTAAGTACGTAGGTACCTATAATTTTAATTATTTTTGCATAACTAATGATTATATAATAATATATATACTAGACTATGAAATTATAAATATGAAAAAGTCCAACTAAGTTCAAAAATTGGAAGCATGTGACTTTTTATTTTGAATAAAATTATTTGACCTTGATTTTAACTATCAACCTGTTATTAAAATGTAGTTGCACTGTTAAACAAATTACTTAGTAATATTTACAACGAATATATTAAATAAATTTAATTTGTTTACTAGTAATAACACACTTAAATAAAAAAAAATAGAATTATTGAATTTAACATACATAAATTTAAATATCTACATAAAATTTATTTAAGTTACATCTTTTTTATGCGCTAAAGCTCATAATTTTAAAATATTTTTAAATTATCTCGCATGGCAACACTCGGCTCTCACTAAATAGCCAGTTTGCTGGCGCGCAGATTCCGATCAATGTGGCCAATGCGTAAATTTATTATCGATGGCGTCAATTTATCCCCCATTAGCTTACAACGATTAATGCATTTCAGAATTCTCGCTCTGAAATTCTTAACCGCATTCCTTATAAAGATCGACCTGACAAAAAATCTATTTGATATTAATGGTTTCACGCCTCCCTCTCATTCCAAGTTCCAAGTATCCATAGTTTATGCGTGACATTTAATATTTGCGTTTATTATTTCTTTTCTGCTATTAAAATCATAAATCTTTATACCAAAATAGAATTCTTATAAAAAAAAAATAAATGGTTATCCTCATACTGTACAATGTAATGCTAAAGTAGCTTTTTTATTATTTTTTATTGGCTCACGCAGCATCCTGCATACAGCAGGGTAGGCAGAATCAACTGTTTAAGTGTCAAGATACTCCGTTCCCAATTTTCGTCGATTCTAGATGTATTGCATGTTGAGTAGCAGAACTCAACGACGCGCTTTGCCTCGACACCAGAAGGAAGAAAATGAAAATATTAGATATTTCATTTCCTACAGTGTGAATCGAATCCACGACCTATCGCGTATATAGTAACACGCTTGTGCCCCTGCGCCACGACCACGACCTGGCCTTGTGTGTGTGCACAAAGAATTAAGGGTTTAACAAAAGATTCAATTTAATAAACCATTTAGATGCATTACAATGAAGAATAATGTATGTGAATACATAAAGTAAGATTATATTATAATAAGGAAGTACTCTTTTAAATTGACGTAAAATTGCATTCAATACACGAAATATCGTAATCGTCCATTGCACAATTTGTGATACTCATCCATTGTTTTTCCATAATTGTAGTATAAATATGTATGAATTGACAATCTTCGAACAATATGCGAGGCTGTTCATATTAAAGATGGAGTTTTTGTTTCGTTGTCATTAAGATGCATGCGATGCATTTGGGTTTTCTCTTCTTATATAGGTATTGTTTACTATACGAGGTTACAGATTATATGGAGATGTTTGTATGTAAGTTTAATACAGAATATAAATATGGCTTTCTAATTGATGTTGTAAAATACGGCTTAGGTGCCAAGGTAGGCTTTAGAAGCCAAGGAGTATATTTTTTAAATTCCTAACATAAATGCTGTACTCGATTGTTAATTATCTCTTATTTGTCTAACAAAGTGTAAAAGTTCATATTATTGAACTTACGCAATGTATATTTTAAGATATTTTTGTCAAAAAATCATCATATACAATTGAGTTATTTAAATGTGCTTTGAATTTAATACGCTGATGTGAAAAATGATTTAGCGCTTTATTATAAGTAATGATTTTTTAAAGAAAAAAGCAAAAACGTTTTTTTAAATTTAGGTCCATAGAAAGTTTTCAACTAGAAACCTTCACGGAATCTTGAGATAAATTATCTTGATAGACGGCCAGACGGACAACAAATTGGAAAATGATACGGGAAAAAAGGAAACCCAAAAAATTACGAAACGCAACGCAATTTTGAAGTAAAAACATATTTACAGAAATGTTTATACGATATTCTTAAAGGCTTTGATGTACACATTATTTTACTATTCCTCAATTTATCGTTATTGCCCCAATTACAATTCATGTAGATATATTACACACTTTCACTTACACTATCAATGGTAGGCCAGTTTTCCATATAAAAGTGAGTCCGAAGACCTCAATTAAAACTGTGTTATGATATAGAAAGTGCGTAATCGCGACATTTTTGTGCGAAATGCGTAAAAAACTGCACAAGCAGCTTCCCAGTAGAGTTGCGTGTCGGTCACACGAATGAGTGATAGTCGTCTTTCCCAGAAATTATTGCATGAAAATGCGACTTCCGCGGTACGCACTTTGATCCTCACTGCATTGCAGTCACTCAATGATTTAGTCTTAAGTCTTAATATAAACTCTGCCTCGACTCTTATCTGAACAACTCTTTTAATGAAGTAATTTTTGTGGTAAGTGATACTCTCTAATTATAAATGAGATGGTATCTTGTTGATGTTCCATATAGATATACTCGTAATCATATTGTATATATGTTTATATAATTATATATTTCTGTTTATGTATATTATTATGTAAAAAACATGATAAAAACCAGGCGTTGAGTTCCGACACTCAACGCGCAATAAATGGGGCATGGAGTATTTTAACACTAGGTTCCCTCTGCCTACTCTGCAATATGCGGGATACAGCGTGAAGTTGATTAGATTTTAAACATGTAAATCTTAGTTTGAACACTTAATAAATCTCTAACTAATTATATCAATTTTATAAAATAAATTCGTGAATAGAATTAATTATAAGATTTTTGGGGACATTTTCATATATTTACAGATGATGTTATCAGTATTTTGAATCAATTATGTACCTAACAATGGCATAAGGTGAATAACAACCATCAGGATTGACTTTATCTCCATATCATACTTTTATGTAAACGAGACACAACATACTATTTAGCTAGTAACAACAATATGTTTTCTTTGTTAACAGAAACCAAGTTAAAACAACCGAGTCAATTCAAGTCCAGAATAAAAGAATTGAATAAATATATTCACGCTTATAATTGTTTAGAGCGAATATCTAAAAAAAATAATCTCTCACACTTGACTTCTTTTTGTTTTTTTAATAAAAAAATAGATTTTTACATTATCTGTGTGTTACATATATGTATATATAGATGCACTGAATAAATTCATTAACATAAATAAAAAAAACTTTTCAAGAACATAACAGGCATGGAAAGGTCGTACCGGCGATACACCGAGCTGATATCAATGAAGTGAATACAGTATTTTATGTTAGGTTTCCTTATATCGGAAAACTCTCGTGACCCAACAAGGGACAGAATGGATAGAAAATAAATAAGCACCACATATAAGGGCAAGAAATCAAAGGAATGATGTGTTTATGTTTTCAATGTAACACTTAAACTTGAAATCGAGGTTGTGGCATATATATATTTTTTGCTATACGATTTATATAGGATTTGTTTTATATAACTTTACTATATATGGCATCTATATAAGTTTATATATAAAAAATGCACTAAAAAAAACAAAATACGGTAAAATAAATTTAGTTTTTATACGGTAAACGAATTAAATATTCAGTTTTAATGAATAGCAAATGAGTTTACATCGGTCGTATTAATTGAGAAGGCACTCAATATCATCATTTCTACGAAACGTATTGAACCGTCTGTCTCTTGGTTTATTAATTTTAGTTTGGACCGCTATTCTAATCTAAAGTAAGATAGTGTCGATTTTATCATTTCATTTATTGCATTATTTGCAACAAGAATGCTGTTCGAGACTGGATTTGGAATTCGTTATATCTAACTCTCGATAACAAGCCTAAGTAATTGTGGGGAAATTTTGTTATACGTTATCAAATAAATATTTTACACTTCAATAGGAACTAGGCCGTCGTGGCGGAGTGGCACAAGGGTGTGTGTGTAACGCGACGGTTGTAGGTGCGATCCCCAATCGAGGGAATGGATTGTTATGTGTTAATATTTTATTTTTTTCGCCCTGGCAGAGTTCCGCCACTCAACGCGGCATGCCTCGAAAAATTTGGTGGAAATTGGAGTATAGAGTATCTTAACACTAGTTTCACTCTGTCTACCCAGCTGTGTGCGGGATACAGCGTGATTTATTTTACTTTTATTTAACACTTTAATAGGAACTAACAATTTTGTATAACGAAAGACACTAGTAAAAATATTCTTTTTAAATGTTTATTATAATTTATTGTAATTGTTGTTGCATTAACACATAATTTTAGCAGAAGCCAGAAAAATAGAAAAACTATCGTCAAACGCTTATTATATCGGGTGTAACAAGTACTCGTATCACGTATATTAGGCTCATAGCCAACATCTTGTACTAAACTACTACTTGGATCCAGAATAAATAAGATGGATGTGGTTTAGGTTTAACATTCGTTTTGTTTTTATTTTACTCAGTTTATTGTGGTGGAATAAATCAAATGTTTCTAGAAGCTTGGAAAAATAAAGCAATACATTACAATTTTATTATAAGTAGGATAGATATAGATGTTATTGTACTAACTATTTATTTCATATTGAAACAAGCAGTAGGATCGGTGTCTGTACTTGGAAGATATATAAAAAATAATATTATTGGGCGCTTTTATTAATGTAATAGAACCCAAAACAATGAGTTTTAAATTTTTTATCTGTTTGTCTGTGCGTTTGTTCACGCTAATCTCGGAAACGGTTTAATCGAATTAAATACAGTTTTTACAATTGGATTCTGGTCTGGATTCTGGTATTGGACTCACTTAAGGTTTAGCGTTTGTTTTAATGTCTTTAAAATGATAATGTTATTAGATCACGAAAGTAATTCACATAAGAAAATAAGTAATTGTGCTGTAAAAGCGGGCGAAGCCACGCGGGGGCCGCTCGTTAAATATATATATATATATATATATATATATATATATATATATATATATATATATATATATATATATATATATATATATATATATATATATATATATATATATATATNTCAACGCCGCGCTTAACCTCGACACCAGAGCGAAGAAATGGAAATATAAATTTAAGTAAATATTTCATCTCCTCGAGTGGGGATCGAACCCACAACCAGTCGGTTTTGCAGTCACACCTCGTGCCGCTGGGCCACGACTGGCCTCAAATTAATGTTAAATATATAGTTTTAAAATAAGCGGCTACATTAAAAATAAAGATAACGTTGATTTTATCAATTGTTTGTCTAATTTGAAATGTTTATAAAAAAGTTTATGTTGAACAATCTAATTGGGGTTACATCATTATTTACATGTCACTTACTATGTGTGTAAATAACCTTTGCCATATCTATAAATATAACTTAGTGTAGAAAAAATGATGGAAATTACTATTTTAGCATTTATTAATAATTAAATTGTAACTATACAAGTGTGTGACTGTGAAAGCGACAGGTTGTGGGATAATTTCTCGAGAAAATAAAATATTTAGCATTTCCATTTTTTCGCTCTGGTGTCGAGGCAAAGCGCGGCGTAGAGTTCGGCCACGAAACACGGAATGCTTCTAGAATTCGGCGAAAAATGGGAAGTGTGCGGGATACACCGTGAAATAAAAAAAAAGATTGTAACTATAATATTACAAGTTGAAACAATAATGACATAAGTAATAAAAATTGTAGATTTAAATATATGAAAATTTTACATAAAATTAAATATATTTGCTTCTCAACTTGTCAAGATGTAAGAAGATTTATATGTATTCCTTAGAAGTCGCCTGTTCAATGTTTAGTGCGATGGTCGTCTCAAGGTCAGAGTGTACAGAATTTATTTGTTGACTGATGACTGGTTTCTTTGTACTTGAATGATTTCAGTTAAACCGCTGTGATAGGAAAAGATATATGTATAACTTTTCCTATCACAGCGTTACCTAGATAGAGCCCAAGAAAAAAAACCATCTAATTATATGAAATATAGTACATAACTGGAACTAGAGGACTAGAGACTAGAGACTGGACTGAGGCCAGTCGTATCCCGGTGGCACAAAGTGTGACTGTAAACGAGGCTGATTGTGGGTTCGATCCCCACTCGGAAGGAAAAAATACTTCATGTATTTATTAAAATTTATATTTCCATTTCTTCGTTCTACCGACGAAGCCACAATCAGTTGCGTTTAGAGTCACACACTTGTGCCTTTGCGCCTTGACGGCCTCAAATTGTTTATAAGTGAAATTAATTGGAATTTATTCAACGACTGCTTTGTCTAATTAGAAAAAAACATCCATATTTATACACATTTCAAATAAAAAACCTAACGTCAGACTTGAACCCACGACTACCTTTTTTTTACAATTCTTTACCAATGCGCTATAATATCGCTAATCGTGCACGTCCATACATATTTATCAACATATCGTCACTAGGTAATTAACGTGAAGCTATCATTCAAGTGTTAATTTGACTATTTTGTAACTCTTATAAGCGTCCGGTTTAACGTCTAAACCTAGGAAGTGATTTAAGAGATCACTTATTGAAACAAATTGGTATCTATTTATTAGCTAGCATCCGGCAGGTCAGTCTTATTATTAAATAAAAATATCCTTGAATTGTACATAAAAAAATACTGTTCTTATTCTCTAATTTATAATTTGCTTGAAGATATATCTATAAAATTAAACCTATTCTTTTAAAGTTTAGAATTTCTACATTATCTAAAATTAAATAAATCAGCTTCACGCTATATCCCACACACATATGCAGGGTAGGCAGAGAGAACCTAGTGTTATGACACCGTTCCCCACTTTCTGCCGAATTCTGGAGGCTTTGAATGTTGAGTGGCAGGACTACATTATCTGTAGGTAACTAATATCTAATGTAAAATAATTAATTTCAGAAAAAATATTAGCAAAGTCGTATCGATAGAGGAGATAAGTTCAAATATTTGCAAAGGTCTAAATCTTGATAGTTATATTTTTTTTTCAGCTTCACGCTGTATCCCGCATACAGCAGGGAACAAACAGGCAGAGGGAACCTAGTGTTAAGACACTCCGTTTCCCACTTTCCACCAATTTCTGGAGGCATTGCGTGTTGAGTGGCGGAACTCAACGCCGCACTTTCCCCTCGACACCAGAGCGAAGAAATGAAAATATAAATGTAAATAAATATTTCATCTCCTCGAGTGGGGATCGATCTCACAACCAATATCAAAAGAATACGGTTTGAGTGGTACAGTTCTCTGTCGGCGACAGAGGCAGCAGAGAACGCCCGCTTTACGAGTATAATGTATCATTATAATATCCTATTTTAATTAATTATATAAATGATTATAAATTATCATATAATATAATGTTATTTTTATTTATTAATAACGTGAACTATTGATCCATATAAAGTTTACTTGTTTTAAGCATTATTTTTATTTCGATACATTGAAAATAGGAACAATAATGTACAGTAAAATATGGAGCCTAGTATAAGACATTCCGCTCCCCACTTCCCGCAGGTTTTTGGAGGCATTGCGTGAGTGGCGAAACTCATCGCCACACTTGGCCTCGATATCAGAGCGAAGAAATTAAAATATTAAATATTTCATTTTCTCGAGCTGTGATCGAACCCACAATTTCTCGCATTCACAGTCACACGCTACTACTGTGCCACGACTAGCCTCATTATTACGTATTAAACTATCACAACTCCCCATTTAACATGGAGATATTTATCATTCATCATTTATTTACCGTGAGTATATTCATGTGAGGCCAGTGTCATAGCGAGGCCAGTCGTGGCGCAGCGGCACAAAGTGTGAATGTAAAACCGACTGGTTGTGGGTTCGATCCCCACTCGAGGAGATGAAATAATTATTAACATTTATATTTTCATATCTTCGCTCTGGTTTCGAGGCAAAGCGGGGCGTTGAGTTCCGCCACTCAACACGCAATGCCTCCAGAACTCGGCGGAAAGTGGGGAACGGAGTGTCTTAACACTAGGTTCCCTCTGCCTACCTAGTGAAGCTGATTTATTTTGATTTAATTTTATGATATTCATCGTCAAATACTGCTGGGTAATGTCTGAGGGCACCTACGTTTATTTGTGAGATAGCGTGCCTACGTCACTTCGATATCATTACAGTCACTGCTCTTTTCAGTTTTACTGTGACAACGAATTTAGAGCTTATCGATGCAAGAGAATATGCTGAGTGGTATGATTGGACGTATTATATTGGTTGATGTACGTGACACGTCAATAGCGTGACATGTATACCTAAATATTTTCTTAAGATATCTTTTTGTTTTTCAAAAATAAATGACAACTTTCTTTCTTTACATTACATACTCAGATAAAGTTTATATTTTTATTTAGCTTTAAGCTTTATCCCACACATAGGAGGGGAGGCATAGTGTACCTGGGATATTGAGCATTTAGAGCTAGAACTCAAGTCAACGCATTATGTCTTTACCAGAGCGAGTAAATAAACACATTAAATATTCTTCGAATGGGAATCGAACCCACAACCTGTGTTCACGGCCGCAAGCACGTGTCACTGCGCCTCGATTGCCTTCCAAGTCTAATTCTGTTAATGAAATAATCTTTTAGAGCTCACCTCAGGTCCAGCCTCAGATTTCGTCCGCCAATAGTGAGGTTGTAGTGAACTGTGTGGGGTTGTTCGTGCTCTGTCGCGTATAGATCACGACGAGCGCGCGCATGCCCGTGCGCATGCGCATGTTCAAGCGCATGCGAGATCAGCTCGCCCTCCCGCGTCACCTTTACCGGCGTCGAGATTTGCACTTGCGACGTGTCCAGGTGCTGGTGCGAATAGATACCTGTTCGAAAATTGTTTTTTTTAAAATAAATAATGTTATTGACAATTATGTATTTTTCTCTCTTCACGCTGTATCCCGCATGTAGCAGAGTAGGTAGAGGAAACTTTAAGTGTTAAGACACTACGCTCCTTACTTTCCGCCCAAATCTGCAGGCATTGCATGTTGAGAGGCGGAATTCAACGCCGCGTATTGTCCACGACATCAAAGCGAGTAAATGAAATATTAAATACTTCATTTACTCGAATAGGAAACGAACCCACAAACTGCTTACAGCCACACACTTCTGCATCTGCGCCACGACTGGCTTCTTAATAATATATTAATTGTTGTTGTCATATAAGTAAACCTATTTCTGTAAGTTAATGTTTTGGAATCGTAACCTTTATACAACATATGTATATTAATTTTTTTTTTGCATAATACGTAATATGTGTTGATTATTATATTATTATTTATTGATAATATGAATCGTAAGCAAAAAAAAAATATTATGTCCATTTTCATGGAGAATCGATGTCGCCAGTACTTTTTAGTCGACTATGCTTTCCTAGTAAAACGGAAATTATCAAAATATAACATCATTGACCTGTGCAAATAATCACTTGCGTCTACTTTTGGCGCGTGTGTGTCACTGATGATGCAAATTATCGCACCACATTGGTAATACGATGCCTTTAGGCGATTTCGTTTTTTTTTTTTTCGATTTGACTATCGTTGAAATTACATTACAAATTTAATAAAATCAGCTTCACGCCGTTATTCGCATATAGCAGGGTAGGCAGAGGGAACCTGGTGTTAAGATACTCCGTTCCCCACTTTCTGCCGGTTTTTTCGAGGCATTGCGCGTTGAGTGGTGGAACTCAACGCCGGACCTTGGTGCCAGAGCGAAGAAATAAATATATTAAGAAATAATAATTCATTTCTTCGAGTGGGGATCGAATCCACAACGGCCACGTTGCAGTCACACTCTTGTGCTCCTGTGCCACGACGGCCTTAATATTAATCAACCATGTTAGTTTATCAATTTTTCGTAGAAAATTTTCTCGCAGTTTATATTCGTTTATATTTAGATTTATAATAGTATTGTAGTTGTTGATATTTCTACTTGGAACATAAAAAGAGCACTTGAGTAGAGTAAACACACTTATAGTTTCGTTTGATCTATGAAAAGATGTAAAATTTTAAATGAATATAGTGGTACATACATCTCTACACTTTTTTATTTGTACATACTACATATTTTGATGTCCAACTGTCTTTTCTTTTAATATACATGTCTGTACGTTTTAAGCGATTGATAATGTATAAAATATTTCGTATAGTAATAGCAATTTTTTTGCAATTTTGTATGGTATGATAGATAGATAATAGAGGTGTATAGGCGCTAGGTATAAAAAAACTTAAATATTATTTATATTTTGAAAACGAAATATAAAAAATATATTTATACGTATATTCTTAGTAGAAAATATAAATTAAATTATGAGAAAAACTATCATCTCAAATCTATAGTAAAATGTGTTAGACCATATAGACTTAAAGACATTTATGACTATCTTTATAGATTAAATTAGTAAATTTTCATGACTTTTTACTTTTTCTAATTTGTCTCCGTCCGAAAATGCAAAAAAATATACATTTAATAAACATGAAAAAGTACAAAGAAAAAATAACTATAAAAAAGTTGTCTAATTGAAGAAAAGTTGTCTTAAATTAGATTTAAAATAAAATTAAGTTTGATGCATTACCATTTACATTTAATTTATTATGCTAACAAAAAATCTGAATTAATCGGCATTTTGATATTAATTATGTATCTTATAAATAAAAAAAATTAACAAAATATATATTTTTTTTCTAACAAATATATAACATTATCCTGCACATAGCAGCGTAGTCAGAGGTAACACTCCGCTCTCCGTTTGTTAATATGAAATTGTGACATTGTCAGTATTTTTTTGCCAATCTTGCCAGTCTGAGAAATTACGCTTTCTAAGTATTCTGGTAGAGATCCCTCTTTGAAATAAGTTATAATACTTATCCGCTGTACACATTTTTCTGTTATTTCATGATTTCTGTATATTTTTTCTTTTGTGGTAAATGAATAAATGAAAAAAAAATCTCAAGTGGGTACCGAACCTACAACCATCACGTTTGCATTCAAACACTGTCTAGTGAGACAGTGTTTGAATGCAAACGTGATGGTTGTAGGTTCGATACCCAAGTCGGCAGTGGCCGATTAATATTAGCGTCTTTTATATTAAAAAAAAAACATAAAAGACACAAATATAAGTTAGCAACAGTAGAGAATATTCATGAGTTGTAAATATATTAATAATTTAATGCATTTAATGACGAACCTAGATCTAGCTGGCGATCGTATGAGCAATTTCCTAAGAACTAGGAACGCTATTTCAGCACCGCGTAGGTAATGCCGGACACTCGACACTCGCTCGTCGATGAGGCCACACAAGATACTTTTGCAAATCACATTTTTCCCATTTCACATAACATTAATATTATTCACTCTACCTATACCTAGTGTTAAGACACTCCGTTCCCCTCTTCCCGCCGAATTTTCAAGGCATTGCATATTGAACAAAGAACATGTTAATAAATAATAATAATAACTAATAACACAGCGAAGAAATGAAAATGTTAATAAATAATAATAATAACTAATAAATAATAATTCGTTTCCCCGAATGGAAATCGATCCCACAAACGTCGTGTTACAATCAACTGTGCCACTGCGCCACGACTTTATAATTATTCGAACATTGTTACTGTTAATTTAAATACTTTTTTTAATAGAGTTTAAGGCATTAATGGCTATAATGTTTATATTTTTGTCCTTATTATCTTACCTTGCCAAGAATTTGCCTTTGGTTAAAATTTATAACGTAATTTTGTTTTGTTTTAGCAAAATTTAAATGTTTGGCTCCACTCATTGTTCAGATAAAAATAAAAGAGAACAAAAAAGGTTATCAATTAGTCATTATACACATTTTAGTCTGTACATGTAATAAAAACTTATTATATGAGCACGTTAAGATAATCTATTAGATAACAGAATATGTTGGAAGAGCAAAATGTAATTTTTTACAGGTTCACGCTGTATCCCACATATAGCTGAGTAGGCAGAGGGAACCTAGTTTTAACAAACTCCTTTCTCCACTATCCGCAGAATTTTCGATATATTACGAATTGAGGAACGGAATTTACCGCTGCGCCTTTGCCTCGGTATCAGGACGAAAAAATGAAAATATTAAATAATAAATCCAAAATGGGAATCGAACACGAAACCGTCGCGTTACACGCTTCTACCTAATCAAAACGTAAATAGCCTCAACTAAATTATTCAAAACGCGATACAGTGGGATTTTCTAATGTAATAGGTGTCGATTAAACTGGTTGAATGTTTCTATGGTGGTAGCGTGGGTTGAGGGACGAACTTACAAGCTTGTTCTTTGACTATGGGCCTGGCACCAATTATCGTCATTACCCGCCCCCCAGTGGACGACATGCTCGAGTTGACGCACCGGAACGCCGACCTCATCGCTACGCGTGGGTGGACGTTTATAAAGAAAATATAGACTATATTATACACTTTTAAATTTCTTTGTACGATATTTTTGTTCTGTGGGTGCCGTATCTGTTACTATTGTTGATTTTTTTTTGCTTCTTGTGTTAGGAATATGTTATGATTTATTTTTAAGTTTAAAATGTTGTGTGGCAGTTTAAAAAAATAGCATTTGAATTAACAGGAAACAATATTTGAAGAAAAACGTATTAAGGTATAATTTATCATTATTATCAACCAATTGTCATGATTAATTTTATTATAATTAAAATACAGTAGCCTTAAGTGTTGTCAAATGGATGGACAATATAAAAACGATATATTTTTTTTTTATTTAACAATAATATATTAAAAAGGAAATAGTACGTTCTAGTTAGTGATAAAACGAGTTACATCATCCTTAGTAGTAGTTAATCGGAGTAAGTAAACTAACGTTATTATGTATGCAGTGACAAGAACAAATTATTTTAATTTAAGGTTTTTTCACTAACAAGAAGAGACACGTCTCTATTTATTTTGTAACTAAAAATAACGTGTAAATATAGATTACATCTTTTAAATATAATATGAATATGTATGAATACCGATTAGATAAATTTAGGAAGACGCAACTTAAAATAATATTACAAATTGTATAACTAACGTTTATTATTTAGAGAAAATAAGTTATGTCTACATAATTATATGAAATTTAATTGAAATCGAAATAAATTAATATAAAGTAATAGAAACATGCAATGCCTTCAGAATTCGGCAGAAAGTAGGAAACAGAGTGTCTTAACACTAGGTTCCCTCTGCCTATCCTGCTGTGTTTAGGATACATCCTGAAGTTAAATTAATAAGATGATCTATAAGTATATATTTTATCATTTATCTCAGCACGACAAGTGACAGCCTTACGTCACACGTCGCGTCACTGACCAAGATTCGCACCTTTTCTCCAAACGAGATAAGATTCGCTCTTCAAATATTGATAGAGACCGATAAGAGACACAGATCGTTATACTTTACACTTTCCACTGATAAATTTTGTCTATTATCACGCACTTTTGCGATAAAAAATATAAATTATACTTGTATTTGCTTAACCTTCATAGATTATAGTATCGAAAAAACTAATAAATAGGTAGCTCTAACAAAGATGTTAATTTGTAACCGTTTTGCAATTGGGGCAAGATTATTAATAATAGCGTTAGTAAAGTTCAACGACCAAGCCAAGACAAGCGTATTATAGACTTGTATAATAGCTTGTTTTCAAAATTAAGCCAACGATTGCTGGTTTATAGTGCTGTTTCATTGCACTCATGCTTCATTTGTGTATGTTTAGGGTTTGACCTGCATTCGCTATCCATACACTATTTGTGACACGTTATTGGGTTCGAGAATAACTAGACGCGTTGCTGTATTTCAGTACACAATAATCTTATTTCCAATTATCCCGCAAAATTCCCGCTTTCCATTTTGTGCTGAATTCTGGAGGCATTGCGTGTTTAGTGGCGGAGCTCAACGCTAAGCTTTGCCTCGACACCAGAGCGTAGAAACGAAAATATTAAAATAATAATAATCAGTTTCACGCTTAATCCCGCACACAGCAGGGTAGGTAGATGGAACCTAGTGTTAAGACCCTCCGTTCCCCACTTTCTGCTGCATTTTGGAGGCATTGCGTGCGAGCAGAACTCAACACCGCGCTTTGCCTCAACACCATAGCGAACACCAGAATGGAAATAAACATTTAAGTAAATATTTCATCTCCTCGAGTGAGGATCGAATCCACAACCAGTCGATTTTACAGTCACACTTTGTACCGCTGCGCCACGACTGGCCTCAATATTAAATATTTCATTTCCTCGAGTGGAACCGAACCCACAACCTGTCTCGTTTACAGTCATCAATTATCACATTCTATGCATACATCACTACTTGGGTATCATTAGAGATTATATTTATACTAATTTTATAATAGAGACATGTCTGCTCTATTATAAAATAACATTAATATATTTTATGTATAAAAAAAAGGTTATATAAAAAAAATATATTAATTTGAGACACTCGTTTTGTTCGTAATATGAAACTGTAGTAATACGATATACAAATCCGTAAAGATTTGCGCGGTCTCTCACATCCGACGACCTTCGTATTATTACTACGTGTGAGCTCCCATGTGCATACACTTTACGTCGCACCGTAATATGTGTATTTTCATTTGGTAAATAATAATTAAACTTTATATTACTAGCCCAATAATAATTTTAGTTATTATTATATATAATAAATATATACGAAATATATCTTTTGATAAAGGCCAGTCATGGTGCATTGGCAAAAAGTATGATTGTAACGCGTTGGTTGTGGGTTCGATCCCCACTCGAGGTAATAAATTATCATCTATTAATATTTTAATTTCTTCGTTCTGGCACCAAGGTGCTAAAAAAAGCTCGGCGGTAAGATCCGCCAATTACCACGCAAACGAAACGGAAGTTGGGAAACGGAGTATCATAACACTCGCTTTTCTACTGTTTGTGGAATACAGTATAAAGCTGAATTAATTTTGATTTTAATTTTCACATATATCTTTTGATATAATTTTCTGCGTTCGGTATAAATTATAATAGATGTTTATTCGCCATATTTCTGTTGTAAATACAACAGTTAACACGGAGCAGTCCTAAATCTACCGACAATACAGATAATCTCTCAAAGGCAATCTCAGGCTGTCCTGTAACTCGAATCCAATTATCAGCATTTCAAATTCGCGACAACCGCAAAACAACTCACACGATTAGGTTTACCAGTTTAAAAATTTAATCTCTGGATTTTCTTTTTCCCCGTCTGTCATTTTAAATTGCTTACGTGACATTTGAAAGATAGTTTTTGTTAAATAAAATAATTTATAAAACTCTCGTATATAAGAACTATAAAAATGTTATAGCTACATAATTGAATTTGTCAGCTTGTCTAATTAAAATTAGATACATCTTATATTTTCAAAATTTGAAATTCAACTACTAGGTTTTTTTACTAATAGTTTTTTTTTACTATTATTTATTTAGTAACAATTTAAATTTTCCACAGAATAAAAATATAAAAATGATGATTACTTATATAGTTAAAAAAAAATATCATAAATAATAAATATTACATACCGGTGTGCATAAAGTTTCTAATGCTATCCTGGACGTTCTGCTCTTCGGTATTGGTCAGCTCCCCTCTAGGTACCACTTGAAGGTATTTAGCGCTGCATCGAGCCATCACCATTTGGAACAACAGGAGTTTAAATATGGAACACCGCACATCCATTTTTCTGAGTAGTCGGCAGCCACTAGCACGCATGTTTTGTACCAATGCTGCCTCAATTCTTTGTAAATAGCTACGGATTTGGCATGCTACTGACTGACTGTTCTTGTAATCACTAATACGGTTCTCTTATAAACACTGATTTAATAATATTTTGTGCTTATAATTGGATATTGATATTATGGGCCTCTGATATTGACGCAATTTCATTATAATGGACCTGCAAAGAACATACAAAAACATTAATAATATCTTGAAACAATATTCAATCTGATACGAGACGTCTAAAAATATCAAAAGTTCAAGAGCATCAGATTATATCTGTAGTTAAAATTCAATCACAGTAATAATAATAAAAAAAAAATAAAACAATGAACGTTACCTATACAATTAATTTGCATAGTTGATAGCATGATTTTTCTAATAAATATAACACAATAAATAATAAATAAGCACTTTTTTATATTTTTTTTAAACTAAAATTGTTCTTTAATACTATAGAATATTGTTTCTATTTTCTTATAATATTTTTTTTCACTTATCGCGTTCACTATTTTAGATTTTATTCTTAATTACAACTTCACATATATTATAAATGTAATTATCACAGAGCTCCAAGCCCCAAATACTACGTGACGAGTACTACGATTCACCCGACCGCTGAGTCAAGGTGCTATCTCTAAAGTGGTACCATATGTTATATAATTTTGTCGTTATTAGGTAGATAATTTTATCTCTCACTTCATCCACTGATGTAAGTACATATACATGTGTATAACATAATCTGTTGAATGTAAAATGACAACTCTATACTTATATCAATTTAAAAAAAAAAGAAATTAAAAACTTATTTTGTGAAAGACAAAATAATGATAATCATTATTCTGTACACTATAACAACAAGATGATAAAAATAAAAGGTCGGCGAAGAACGTGAATTAAAATGACATTAATTATATTATCATTAAAAAAAAATTCGGTAGCTTTTTTTTTATTTCTATAGATGGTAAAGATTTCGATAGTTGATCACCAAAATTGGATTGATTGACAGATGAGTATGTTTTGTCATAAACAAACGGTTTACAGAAGTCGTAATTTATGGGTATAAGGTCAGAATTTTTTTGCGCGATGCCATATTATGGTTATTACGAAACCTTCAAATCGAATTGCAAAACTTTCAGCATCATCATTGGTCACCATGTAGAGAAAGAAAAAAATATAACTACAGTAGATATATTTTAGGGCTTTAGTAAAAGAATAAGTGCATTCTATTCTAGGAAATTAGTTTATTGGAAGGGTCTCAAGGTAGAGTCCACGTGCCGGCGATAAGACAGGCGCCAGGCGACATGGCTCCTTATAATACAACTTGTTTTGTTTATTTTTCTAAGGAGCGCACGTACGACGCCACGGCTTTTAAATTTTAAATTTGTGATTATAGAAGAGTTTGGAAGTTTAGTTGTTAACCTTTAAGAAGTAAAATTTAATATTGGTCATGTCTACCAAAACGTAATGATGAATACTAAATGTAAGTTCTCATATTATATGTATTTTTAAGGTTATGAAAAAAATATGATGAGTGACGGAACTCAACGCCGCGCTTTTGCCTCGACACCAGAGCCAAGAAATAAAAAAAAATGTAAATAAATATTTCATTTCCTCGAGTGGGGATCAAACCCACAACCAGTCGCGTTTGCACTCACACTTTGTGCCACTGCGCCACGACTGGCCTCATCTAATAATCATACTAAAATAAAAATTTAAATGAAGTTGTTACTTAGGAAACAAAGAATAAATATCAATTGGTCTATATTTGTTTCTCAACACACTTGTGCAAATCCATGCTTCGATAAGACAATTCGATGTATATGGTTACAATTGAGTATCTTCATGACATTCATCTTACATAATAGAATACTATAAACTATAAAACATAAAAAAAAGAAGAATAACGGTGACTTTTATAATTTCTTCAATTTTATGCTTACAAGGACGACAGTAAAATTAAAATCTTAAAATATGCATACGTTTATTATCATATGGGCATAAAAGATTTTTGAAAAACAAAAGAAAAATTAAAAACTAGCAAATAGTGAAAGTGCATTTTACTTATGTTTAATAGATTTACAATATAAACATTTTTCAAATTTAATTATATTTTAATTTTCGTCACTTTTAACAGTTTTTTCCTTAAGTAGTACTTCCAGTTTCACGTAGTAGTTTCGTTGTTATCAGTAAAAAAAGATATCATTGTATATACAACTAATCTCGCCGATGACCCGATTTGCGTCTAGACTAAAAATGACGTATGTCCTAGACTCAAACTCTTTCCAGCATCATTAAACAACAGATAAGAGAGATTTAGAGTAAGTGAGCGATCATTGAGGCCACAAGGTTGAAATCTTTATACTTTATAAAGTATTTTTTATAATTTGTAAGTAAATTTACTAGGAGGCCAGTCTTAACGCAGCGGCACGAAGTGTGACTGTAAAACCGACTGGTGGTGGGTTCGATTCCCACTCGAGGAGATGAAATATTTACTTAAATTTATATTTCCATTTCATCGCTCTGGTGTCGAGGCTAAGCGCGGCGTTGAGTTCTGCCACTCAACACGCAATGCCTCCAGAATTCGGCAGAAGGTGGGGAACGGAGTGTCTTAACACTAGGTTCCCTTTGCCTACTCTGCTGTGCGCGTGATACAGCGTGAAGCTGATTTATAAGTAAATTTGTAAGTTAGAAATTGTAATTTTAAAAATATCAATTTATTTGTAGCATTAAATTGCTGTAATGCCTAAGAATTATGCCACAATTGTTTAAAAACACAAAACTAAACCTAACTATATTATTCATTTTTTAATTCCTGTTATATTTAACAGTTTACAGGGTTAGTCGAAAAAAGAACTATATTTATATTTTTGTAAGAAATTGTCTTCAATGATTTAACAGTTTAGTTTTAATAGCTTTCAGAAGTTTTTAAAATAATATTAAATGTAATCTCAAAGTGTATTTAAATAAAATTTTCATTAAGTCAAATCAAAATCTAGCAACATAAAGTTTTTCAAAATAATAAAATGAAAATTTTTAGTGTTAAAATAAAATTCAATCAGCTTCACGCTGTATCCCGCACACAGCAGGGTAGGCAGAGGGAACCTAGTGTTAAGACACTCCGTTCCCCACTTTCTGCCGAATTCTGGAGACATTGCGTGTTGAGTGGCAGAACTCAACGCCGCGCTTAGCCTCGACACTAGAGCGAAGAAATGGAAATATAAATTAAAGTTAATATTTCATCTCCTCGAGTGGGGACCGAACCCACAACCAGTCGGTTTTACAGTCACACTTAGTGCCGCTGCGCCACGACTGGCCTCTTATAGTGTTCAAGACAATAAAAAAAAAACATAATGTTATTCTTATATAATTTAACGCAGTATTTGTGTCTTCGTTACATCAAGATAAGATTATATTATTTTATATGTAACTTTATAGTTATTATATTTTAACTGCAGATATTATGATTACATTTATGAATTATTCAAATACGTTTATTATGTCGGTTTTACTCATGAGTTTTTAATTTAGATATATTTATATCTATATACCTATAAACAATACGGCATAGAGGTAGAAAATAATTATTATAAACTTAAAATGTAAAAGTAAACTTTAAATATTTTAAAATACAGAAATACACATTATCGTTATGTCTATATATAATAAGACACTAAAAATATTTTGTCTGTACATTTAGTAATTTTGACTGAAATGGATAGAGGGACACTTAAAAAGAATAATAGAAAGCAAAAAGATTTTTTTTGAATTGTTTGTCTGTCTGTCTGTCTGTCGACATATTTTTGTCCGCATTTTTCTCTGAAAGTACTGAACCGATTTACTTGAAAATTTCACCAATTGCTTTGTTTTAACTCAACTTAACTACTAAAGTTTAGTTCATCAAAATCGGTTCATTAAAAAAAAAGTTATCGTCATTTGAAAGAAGTCGTAATTAATTCAACACAGAGATAAAGAACGATCTTGAAAGAAATATCAAGTAAATACAAAGATTTTTTGGTTGGTTCGTTCATATAATATATGTAACTAATTTAAAAACTGTACAGGAGTTAATATGCAATTATTACAGTTATTTTACAAAGAATATTATGAATCCTTCAAATCAATAATTTAACATTTAAGGCTGTTTCTGAATGAGTAAATTAAATTATTCACTGACATCAGCACATTTAACAGAGTATATTATATAGGTAAAAAGAACATAAAGTTACAAAAATATATACGTGTAATAAATAATTAGCTTTATGTATTTTTTATAAATATCAAATATCAACAATGGTCGTATTTTTTATTTAAAACAATCAAAAATTCTTTGATGATAATGTAGTAAAAAAATCATATTAGAAGTCATTATAGTTGTCAATCAATTCTGCTTATTAAATCAATACTCATGTATTTTAAGCGGGCGAAGCCGTGGGCGAGCCGCTAGTTATAATATAAAACGCCGTCGTGGCCCATTGGCACAAGGGTCTGGCTGAAACGCAACGGTTGTGGGTTCGATCCCCACTCGAGGGAATGAATTATTATTTCTTAAAATATTTTCATATCTTCGTTCTGGCAAAAGCCCGGCGTTGAGATCCGCCACTCAACACGTAATGCCTCGAAAAATTCGGCGGAAAGTGGGGAACGAAGTATGTTCCCTTTTGCCTACTCTGCTGTGGGCAACGTGAAGCTGGTTCTATTTATAATATAAAACACAGCTAAGTAAGCTTAGAATCTTTTTAAAACCGACAAATGTGATGGAAGACAATTCAAATAATTTATTTTAAGCGACAGGAAATCTTGTTGAGTAAAGGTTTTTTTTTTATTGTACTCTTCGTGTCGTTTTTTTTAATATATTTTTGCTTGATTGTAGAAAGAATAATAAGTCAATAAATGTTTATAGAGGCTTGGCGCCATTGGATATTGTATAGACGTCCGGCGCGTCAGGTCTCAGAGTCTCACGATCATCGACGGATTTGGAGTCAACTTATACGCATATGGTGCACGCTACTTTTTCTTAATTCCTGTCATGCTATCTCGAGAATGTGGATGCACATTAAGTTTCTATATTGCTACAAAAAATTACAGAGTAAACATTTATTTAAATCAACAAAAATAAGATTTTTTTTAAAGAAATAAAAGTAATACAATAAACAAGTTAATATTTTTTTATACTGCATTTTTTTTTATTGTTTTAACTGCAGGTATAAACATTTTATGTGCTACTGCGTACAATTAATGCGATAGTTAAAAGTTAAAACGCTTTCTCTAAACTGATGTTTACCTTAGTTAAATATTAACTTATATTTTATGTTTATATTTTTCCATATTATTATTTTTAAATCGATGAATTTTACTTTAAGAATATAATTACTTATAATAATCGAATCTGTAAATAAACAGGTTAACATTGGAGAAATATTTCAGATTTTGAATCAATATTATAACGCTAAAAGAAGCAGTGTGGGCTATTTACATTAAGGAACTTGAGATTCTCTAGGAAAAGTGTTTGAAAAATTCATGTAACACCTAAAATCTTATATCAAAGTGAATCTACAATAACATGACAAAAGAGAGTAGAGAGAAGAGAGAGTAAATTAATACATTATTCGTTAAATAAATCGCCAGTAATAAGCTGTATTTAACGAGACGTCGTTACATTGTTTGTATACAACGGGGTTTACGTCGGTGAAATCGTAAAATCACAAGCTATAGTTAGAACAAGGCCTTAGGGGCATCCGTCATCGTCTCGCGCCCGCGGCTTTGTCTCCAGCCGTTACGAGACTGGTAGCGCCGGTTGGGTCCCGCCTGACTCCATTACTTCCCTTTGTTTAACGCTCTCTATAGAAATAGAACTAGCTGTATTGTTCCTTTCATTGTAAACGGCGGACGGTAACTGCTTACACTGTTAAAAGCACCCATATTTACATTTTAAATTTGTAACGTTAATACTCTCCATGTTACACCACTAAAATATATTTAACATGTAACACCTGAATAACGTATACTAAATGCGTTCTAATTATTATTTTTTTGATTAATAAAATATAAAGCTGTATTAATATTTAATTAGAACTGTATAAATACATACAGGTTATAGTTATATGTAGCCTACTTTCATTTTATAATTATTCTGATTAATATAATTAAAAAATGTAAGTAAAACACCATATCTTGATATAAATAATCACATTAATTTAATTAATAATATATTCAAAAACAAATGAAGTTGTAACACGAGTCGGAAGCCGAGGAACTACCAGTATATTATATAGTAACCGGTTTTCTTTTATTACTAGACATTACTAGACATTGCCAAATATGTCTGCAGCTATCTTGTAAGTCATTTATTTTTATAATTAAAATAGAATAATAAATTAAAAATATTATTAATTTTGTATCAATAGATCGAAAGAAGTTCGTACAAAATCGCACAGTAGTGGAGTGCCACGATTCCAGTTGGTTAGTAACGATATTTGAGTTTATGATATACAGTGGTTTTTGGAAAATCGGCGACAGGTATCAGGTGAAATTGTTCCCCAGAACACTCCACATGATAAATGCGGTAGAGGTTAGGTACGGAGGTAGGTTGTATGCGATCAAAAATTCAAGCTGATACTGAGGAGTACCCGCCAATAGATGAAAACAGTACTTCATATCCTTGGCTATGCTTTCCAGATGATCGCGGCACTCACTCGAAATGTTAAGGCCCAATAAGATACTGGACACGGCATTAAGAAGAGTGATAAAAATATGTTACGACATTTTTGCGACAGTCTCAACTGAGACCTAACTAGATACATAATACACGTATGTAAAAATATAAAAATTTATACCATAACAGTAATAAAAGCATACGGAAATGTAATAAATATCCATAAACGTACATAGGTTTGTATAATTAATAACCATTTATTATTAATCAATTTTAAATGCTTTTGAATGTTTTTTTTAAGTTTTAATATTTTTATTTATATTTTTTTTCAGCTATATACGTACAATCACTGAACTTCTGTACAAACAAAACATTTCATCGATGACCTTATCTTTCTCGCAAATTGTGTAAAATGTGAAAAATGAAATACCATTCTGTTACTACTAATATTTTAGTAGCATTTAATCTTTTAGAGGACAGTCGTGGCGCAGCGGTACAAAGTGTGACTGTAAAACCGATTGGTTGTGGGTTCAATCCCCACTCGAGGAGATGACATATTTACTTAAATTTATATTTCCATTTCTTCGGTGTCGAGGCAAAGTGCGGCGTTGAGTTCTGCCACTCAACACGTAATGCCTCCAGAATCCGGCAGAAAGTGGGGAACGAAGAGTCTTAGCACTAGGTTCCCTTCTTTTAATTGATCTTTTAACATAAAAATTTTTAGAAAATGTTGACTTTCTTTGATTTTTTCAAAGTCCTGAATCTTTTCGAAACAAACTGAGTTCTAGCAAAGTTTGCTATTGACCATAAACTAAATGTGATTTGGTTTCCCCGACAATTTATTTATTTAAAAATGGTTAGGCTTCGTTCATGATTTAATTTATGCATAAAATGGTTCCGTCTATGATCATTCTTGGCATATAAACTATGCATTAAATTAAAAAATACAAAAGGTATTACGATTTTTTACAGGTTTTCGTAAGATGTTTACGATAATTTAAGTTTATTAATATTCTTATCAAGAAAACTGGTATTTCGATATCATCCGTCTTTACAATGAGAACCTTGACTACGATGTTTTGAGTTAGAACACAGAATAAAAATATTTTAATATTTTGTCGGATGTTTGATATTATTTAATATTCATATTACATAAGCAGAAATAAATAAAGATATTTAGGTTTTGTTTTGACAGCACTAGATTTAGCTATTAACTCCCAAACGAAAATAATAAAACAAATATAAAGCGGCCTACACACGTACCGATTTATGTTAGATACATCTATTCTTATAAATAATAAATAAATCCTACACAAACGAAATGCCTTTGTATGCATGAGCAGCATTGGCATGCGATCTTAAATCGCTATTCCGCGAAATCAATGGTCGCCGGTGGAAACTGCTTAGGAGGTGTCATCAAAATAATACTAGCACGACTTGGGTTTCATTGATCCTTGTGTATATCATAATAAATGTAGATATATATTATACACGTGAGCGCTTTTTGTTTAGAAGGCAGAAACTATTCGGGTAATATTTAAAATTTATTATAGTAAAGTTTAATAGTAAAATTTTTAAACATTTGCGGGACTCGGGTTCAAACTTTCCTAATTGTGGAATAACACTTTAAAAATGTTAAAAAGGCGCGGGTTCGAGTCCCGCTACGTTCAAATTTTTATACGTTTTCTAAATAAGTAATAGTAAAATATCGAAAATATTTTACTATCAAACTTTTCAGATTCTAATGCAGTTTTGACTTTTTAATGAAGTTTGCATTAGGTAGAGTAGTTAAATTTGAGTAAAAATTGTGTCTACAGACACACAATTTGAGTCACATTGAAAATATTTGCGAAATAAATATGTAAAAACATGTAAAAACCGTAATAAAGTATTAATCTATGATTTTGTGTTCGTTCGCCTGTCTAAACCACAAGAAATATTTCATTTTTAAATACCCGCCGTGATTATAATCCGCTTAAAAAGTTTGTTATCTATAATTTTTCATGATCATTTTTATAATGTCGAAGTGAAGCGTTTCAAAACCACCATGCATGCAGTTTTTAAAATCTTTCTAATCTGTCAAAAAAATCTGAAAGATAAATATAAATACTTATAAGTATTTGTATCTCATTACTTTATTTATTTTTTTATAATTTATTTAAACGACATCGTGGCGCAAGCATGTGACTGTAACGCGACAGTTGTGTGTTCGATTCCCATTCAGGGGAATTATTTTTTTTTATTAATATTTTTATTTCTTGTACGAATCTCAACAGGCAATGCCTCAAAAATCAGCGAAAAGTGGTCAACTCCCTCTGGCTACCCTACTATGTGCGGGAAACAGCGTGAAGCTAATTTGAAATTAAGGAAAATTTTGTTAATAATTAAATAAATAAAAAAAAATATGTTTAATTAAATCTAAAATTCACACGTAAAACGCATTCGTTGCATATTAGTAAACAATCAATAGGTGTTAACTAAAGCATAATGCATGTAAGCAAGGTGTCACATTAAAATGCCATTAACCTTAAACGTAAACACAGATTTACATGTAGTAAAAATAAATATCGGCGAGCACTTCGGAAATTATTTACTACCGTTAAGTGGTTGAGGCCGTTGTGTCATTAATTTTAATAAAAAAAAATATATGTCTGTATTTAATATTTGATTTACTGTCGCACTAAATCAAAATTGTAAATACGTTTCTAAAAATATGTGTAAAACTTATTTTTTTTGCTTAAATATTGTATATGTAAGTAGTCAATAGTTTTAGATATTCAAGGAGGTTGGTGCACATAAAAATTGATGTAGTGATTTTAATTTTAATTTTTGCCAGGCCATTAGTGGCGCAGGGGCACAAATGTGTGACTGGTTGTGGTTGTGGATTCGATCCCCACTTGAGAAAGTTAAATATTTATTTTAATTTATATTTTCGAGGTAAAAAACGGCGTTGAGTTCCGCCATTCAACACACCATGCCACCAGAATTCGGCGGAAAGGGAGGAACGGAGTGGCTTAACACTAGGTTCCCTCTGTATACACTGCTGCGTACAGCTGATTTATTTATTTTTATTACAATTATAATAAACATTCGATTTTTATAAAGAAATTTTACGCATTATTCGAAACCGGTTAATTTGTGAGTATTTTAGCTAACATGCCAAGGTCGACGACGGAACATAATCATTTACGAGATTACCTGCCGTGTCACGTGACGTAACAAAGCCAAGAGGATAGCATGGATTTACGATGTCAACTTTATAGATAAAATCAAACAGCATATGATATTCAATTATATAATAAACGTTCAATCATATGAGAAAATAATTAGAAAAGTTAATCTTTCGGAAGTCAGTATCTAATATTTCAGTTCTTCATTTATGGCGCTTCGAGCGTGCCAGTTGAGCACTAATCACTTCGCCAATGTCACGTTGTATGGAGAACACACGAAGGAGATTGTACGGTAAAAAGAGACTATATTACACAATAGGAGAATGCATGTCAAAAAGTAGTCCAGTCAAAATATTGCCTTCACCTATAAAATTAAAAAATACACATAATTAGAGTATATACATAAACATGGGTTAGTAATAAATAAAATTTTACAAATATGTTAGTTTATAACTTAATATTATTGTATCTAATATATTTACATAGAAATTTACATAAAGGACTAAACACAAACATTAACAGACATTGAACATTAAGGGGACGGGGAACTTTGTAAGGAAGGACATCATATAAGGGATGAGTTAATTTAGGACAGGAGAAAAGGATATGGGAAGGGGAACCGTCGTCCAGGCCACATTCACACAATGAGTGGTCCCTGACCCTGATCTTCGCTAGGTGTACAGGCGTACATGCATGCCCAAGGCGCAAACGACAAATAGTTGATATAACCCTCCGTTCAGTATTTTTTTGAGTAAAAAACCAAGGTCGTCTTGGGATTTTGGGTTGTAAAGTGGCATAATACTTACCTTTCTGAGATTNGACTGATGTCGTTGTTGTATTTTGTTCTTTTTCAAAGGTTTTATATTGCTACTGGTATCACTTAATTTTTGGGGTATAGGTTCTGCTGAGTTTGAACGTGACCTTTTATTGTTTGTTTTTAATATAATTAATTTATCGTATTTTATTACTGCTCTATTGCCTTTCTCGCGTTCTTGAATTACTTGATTATTTAGTTCTCTCCTTTTTTCTAGTATGTATTTTGGATAATCGTCATTTATGTAATACGGAGTATTTTTCAAAAAATGTCAAATAAAAATCATTAATTCAAAAAAAGATAACATGTACGTAACCTTTCTTCTGGTTGTTATGATGTTTCAGAAGTTAAAACACATATTTTAAATAGATTAAAAATTACAAAAAAAATAGTCTTAATTCATGTCCTATCTTCTACGTTAAGTTTTACAATAACATTCAACCACAACACACAATACACAAACCATTTTTGAAGAGATTCATCTTGAGTTTCTTATCTGTCTATATAAATAGACTGTAAATTTGACTGTATCAATAACGAAATGGTTTTATTTATCGTAAAAGATGTTGGATAACCTGTATAAATGAAACTCATAGTACGTAGGATGCATAAGATTCATATAATAATGTATATTAAATTTCTAGGATAAAGATAGAAACGAAATACTCGTATATATCTATGCTTAACACTGTCAATGGGAGAGCTTGAAAGGGCGTGGGCGGGCGGTATTATTTACTATTGATTTATCGCGAAGTAATCAAAGAGTTTCGATAAACTAAGGCTAATGAGAAATTTAATTAAAATTTATTTGTTGTCAGAACGATACTTATACTAGTAATCTATATATATATAAATATGTATATTGTAATGTATGGAATAAGTAAAAGTTTGAAACATTTTTTTCACGCTGTATCCCGTATGTAAAAGGGAGAGATTACTGATAAGATACTCCGCTACCCACTTTCCGCCGAATCCACGAGGTTTTCAGTGTTGAGTGGCGGATCTCAACGCTGCGCTTTGCGTCGACACCAGACCGAAGAAATGAAAATATTAAACATTCCATTTCTTCGAATAGGAATTAAACCCAGAACCTGTCCCGTTTATAGTCATACGCTTATGATTCTGCACTATAACTGTTCTCAAGCAAATTTGGAACATTTTTTAACAAAAGTCTGTACAAAATACACTATGTACACTCAGTACGTATAGCCTAGTTAAAAATCCAAAAATGCCTGGTATATCGCAACTATGAAGACATTTTCATTTCTCTGAGAAGTAATTGGCTATAGGTATCACTAATATAAGAGTATGTATGTATGTAAGTACGTATCTTGGGAAATTATTAACGATTTTGCGCACCTCTTCTGACGTGATCGGGCGTGAGTTGCTCAATAAACTTGACCAAATTGATAAACTTTACGACACGCTCGAGCCGCGCGAGCTGTGGAGTGCGTCTGCGTTTATGTAATAAAGTTACTAAAGTCTAGGGAAGTAATCAACTTAAACTATCACCTTTAACACTATTAGCGCTTGAGTTAGTGTAGAGACACTATTATTTACTGTACTGAACTGTATAGTTATATAATATGTATACATGCCATCCCATGTGAGGCCAGTCATGGTGAAGGGGTACAACGCGGCTGTATGTGGGTTCGAACCCCACTCGAGAAAATGAAATATTTATTTAAATTTGTATTTGAAAGAAGAGTGTGAATATAATGGTCTAAGCCTCAATGCGAATAAGACAAAGGTTCTGATTTTTGAAAGAGATAAAGAAAGGACGGAATGTAAGATCAGTGTAAATGGTAAGATATTAGAACAAGTGAATGAAGTGGTATACTTGGGAAGTATGTTCAGTAGAGATGGAAGATACGAGATGGATGTGGAAAGGCGTATTGCTGCCGGTAACAGAGTTAACGGAGCCTTAGCTGCATTGATGAGACGGCGAAACGTCAGTACAGCTGCGCGTTTGGCCGTACACAATGCAGTTTTGGTACCGACTCTGTTATACGGCAGCGAAACGTGGGTATTACAGAAGAAGAATGAAAGAAAGATGAATGCTGTGGAGATGCGATCTCTTCGTAGGATATGCGGAGTCAGCTTAGCTGATCGAATCCGCAATGAAGAGATACACAGAATGGCAGGTACTAGCGAGGACGTCACGGTGAGAATGAAGAAGAACGTGCTCAGCTGGTTTGGGCACGTCGAACGAATGAGTGATGAAAGAATGGCAAAAAAGATTTATGATGGAAAAGTGAGCGGTAAGAGAGGTAGGGGGAGACCTCGGTTGACCTTCGAAAACACAGTATCAAAGATACTGGAGGAAGGTCACGTAAAAAGCATGAGGACCCCCCGAAGGGCATGTATGAAGAGGTTGATGACAGTGGACGAGGCGAAAGAGGTATGTAGAGACCGTAGCGTTTGGCGCTCCGTTCTCTCTGACTACCCCGCAAGGGATAAAGCGTGAAGCTAAGTTAAGTTAAGTTAAGTTATATTTTCATTTCTTCGCACTGGTGTAGGGGCAAAACGCGGCGTTGAGTTCCGCCAGTCAACACGCAATGCCGATAGAATTCGGCGGAAAATAAGAAACGGAGTGCCGAAACACCAGTTTCTGTCTGCCTACCGTGTTGTTTGCGGGATACAGCGTGAAGCTATTTTATTTAATTTTTTATATATTTATATTTTATTTTTATATACACAAAGATAACGAATAATAAATCTTTTGTATTGTATATTACATTTTGTATTGTATATGTTATCGTTGGTAAAATTTTGTATATAGATTTTCTTGAGTCTTGTGTATTCTATTAAGAATAAGATTAATTGTGCTGTCTATTTTGTATATTATGTTTTTTAAATAGCATAATATATAGATATCGGTAAATCTAAAAGACAGCGACAGTCTAAATAATCATTTTTAATTTAATAAATAAAAGCTAAAAATGAAGACAGTAACGAATTACATTTAGTTATTTATAAAAATGGTTGTCTAGATCGTTATAGTTAGTAAAATGAAATCACAGCGCTCTGGTAGCGGCGCAGTGCCGGAGTAGCAAGCAGTGAGACTGCATATTTTTGTATTATTTATAGTATCAGCTCGTATTCTTATAGCCTAAACATAAATTAAACATATCAACATAGTGAAAATCGGCCAGTCGTGGCGCAGGGGCACAAAGTGCGATTGTAAAACCGACTGGTTGTGAGTTCGATCGCCACTCGAAGAGATGAAATATTTACTTACATTTATATTTCCATTTCTTCGATTTAGTGTCGAGGCAAAACGTGGCGTCGAGATCCGCCACTCAACACACAATGCCTCCAGATTTCGACAGAAAGTGGGGAACGGAGTGTCTTAACACTAAGTTTCCTCTGCTTACCCTTCTGCGTGCGGGATACAGCGTGAAGCTGATTTATTTATTTTTAACTTATACCGTCTGCTTTAATAAAATTTCTTCATAAAATTCGCAACATTTAGATCACATATTTAATTTTTAATAATAATTTTTAACTATGTTGAGTTATTTATCATTCTATTTTATAAATCATTTTAAAATAATTAAAAAAAAATTCTAAAGGTGTTTTAAAAATCCAAAACATACTAGTGTATGTATTAAATATCATCCCATAATTTTCATAATCACAAACAAATTCCAGATAAAAATAAACAATTTAAAAAAGACAATAAATATTATATTACAAATGTAGATACAGCGAGTGATGCGCGCGTCTGTCTATCTCTATATATTTGGAAGTTAAAATTTGTGCTATTTTTATATAGTTTCCATTGCGCTCGGCTGTGAGCAAGTTCACGGAGAGTCGACTCCGACGAGAAGTTTTATTGAACCGTGATATTTGGGGCATCGTGTCAGACGGATGAGTCGCCACGCTACATACTGTTTGAATATCAATAGTAAACCAATTTACTTTAGTTCTGAAATGAAATAGTTAAACTTCTTTCGTAGTACTTTTGTTACAGTGTTAACTGTTTCTTTGTTTGAACGCTGCCTTGTAACTTCGTCGTATATAGAAATTATTGTGTACAAATTTTATATAAATATCTATACATATAATATGAAAGAAGTTTACTTAGTAGAGGCCAGTCGTGGCGCAGGGAAACAAATTGTGACTGTAAAACTGACTGGTTGTGGGTTCGATCCCCACTCGCAGAGATGAAATAGTTACTTAAATTTATATTTCTATTTCTTCGCTCTGGTGTCGAGGCACAGCGCGGCGTTGAGTTTTGCCACTTAACACACAATGCCTCCAGAACTCGGCAGAAAGTGGGAAACTGAGTGTCTTAACACTAGGTTCTCTCTGCCTACCCTGCTGTGTGCGGGATATAGCGTGAAGCTGATTTTTATTGATTTAAGTTTACTTAGAGTTTATATGTTTATGCTCAACCAGACGAAAACAGAAAATAAAGAACTTTTTCTTTGCGAAAAACATACAACATAAATAATATTAACGAAAAAAGCTCCATCCACATCCACATCCGTAGCTCTGGAGCGTGGTTTTAAAACTAATATGTAGGCCAGTTATAAAATCTACTGTATCGAACATGATCCCATAAATTTGGTTGTAAATATTTTAGACCAAATATTTATAAATGTTTCGTGAAATTATGTACATGTATTGGGGCTAGTGGCTCAGCCAATGGGTTAGATTTAAAGTATACTGTCGGTATGGACGAAAAACATTCACAGCAATCTATTTAAATTTAAAAAAAAATATGTTAATAATATGACGTATTTTTATTTTTTTGACATAAGTATTTTTTTTAATAAATTTTAAATTAATTTTACGAAATACATATATTTCGACGTAACCGTGGCGCCCTCATAAAGTCTCTATAAGATTGCTAATTGTGGCCTTGAAAGTTATGGTTGCAAATCCCACTTAGAAGAATATTAAAGATTTTTAAAAAAGTATAAAAAAAATAATAATATAGAGGCCAGTCGTGACGCAGGGGTACAAGTGTGTGACAGTAAAAGCGTCTGGTTGTTGATTCGAACTCCACTCGAGGAAATTAAATATTTAATATTTTCATTTTTTCCGCTCTAATGTAGAGGCAAAGCGCGGCGCCAACGCAGTGCCTTGCCAGTCCCGCCACTTAACGCGCGTTACCTCCAGAATTCAGAAGAAAATAGGGACGGAGTGTCTTAACACTAGATTCCCTCTGCCTACCCTGCTGTGTGCAACACAATGTGAAGCTGAAAAAAAAACTATAAAAAAACCGCGAACAGTACTTGATTGCTTAGTTGTCTATTAAAAGTTTATACAACATCAAAATGAGCATACGTTATAAACGGTCACTCTTATTATAAATACAACAATTGTTACGGCAACAATAAAATATTTATGTAGACAAAACGAAGGCTACGGAGCCAAGTTCACGAGCGCACGTTCATCGACCGCTCTTATCATTATTATTCAAGTATTCAAAGTGATACAAAGGGATCATTACCGATCCGCCTTCTACTATCCGATTATTTTGCACCAGCTCCTTCTAGATAATAGAAAATGTTAATTATATTTTGTGGTACTATTGTGGTAATTTATTTTTATTCGGGATTTCTTTGAGTGTCAAAATAGTGTTTAAATTATTAAAAAAATTATCAGTGATGTGATTTGTATAATATATTTATTAGGTTGGTATACCATAGTTTAGAGATATTATATATTTTTTAAATATAAGTAATAGTCTAAACAACAATTTGGAATAATTTAATTTTCTTTAAATTTTTGCGTGGTTGAGTTCTGCCACTCAACACGCAATGCCTCCCGAATTCGGCAGAAAGTGGGGAACGGAGTGTCGTAACACTAGGTTCCCTCTACCTACCTGCAGTGCGCGGGATATAGCGTGAAGCTGATTTATTTTACTTATTTTTTTAAACTTTACTTTTTTTTCTTACAAAAAAAATGGATAGACTCTAAGCACTTAAGCAATTGCAATATAACTAAATATATATATTTTACAATCTATAGTACTAATATTGTATAACAGTTTTATTCAAAACCTAAAGTTACATTCGATGCTGTGAATAGAGAAATTTGAGCAGCAATATAATAGCATAGGTTTTCTTTTTATTTAAGCCTTTGTTGCGTTTGGCCTCGACGTTATTTAAATGTAAACGAAAGTGAAAACGCTGTGATGATTCCACACGTAGAATGTTTAAATTTTTATCTAAAATATTTAATTTACAATTTTTTTATTTTGTTAGGAGCTTTTTATTTTTTTCCTTAAAAATTATATGAAAACGACCTAATATATAATAGCAAGGTGATTCTGTCGATATAGTTGTATGACCTTCACGGGGGCCGCGGATCCTCGATTGCCGAGTTCACGGCGAGGGCTAGTTTTATTACTATAGTCCATTTAACCCATTTCGTTGACGTAATCCAGCTGCTTTTATCGTTCGTAGCCGAGGTACGAAACAGACGCCTGTGATTGAAATATGACCGCATTTAAATAACTGTACCTATACATATATACATACATATATACATACATATGTATATATCATTAATAAACTCATGTGTCATTGATTAAATCAATCTATATACTTATATTTATATTTTAATATATTTTTTAAGTTTCTTGTTCTTCTCTTCTTGTTTGGTTTACGTTGAATCCTGTATGTAGTAGGGTAAGCATAGGTATGGTGTTAAGACATTCCTCTCTTCACTTTCCGGCAAATTCTGGAGGTATTGCGTGTTGATCGGCGGAACTCAACTCGGCACCAGAGCGGAGAAATTAAAATACTAAATATGTTATTTCCTCGAATTGGAATCGAACCCTCAAAAAAGCAATTTATTTTACGACCATATATACATATATACCCATATCATTTCTTTAATATGGACAAACCAAGTTAAGTTTTATTATTGGTATTTATAATTAATATCCAATAGTATACTGATAAATTAATTACAAAAAAATTCGAATAAAACATTTTTACACTGCACTTTTGATGATTGTAATCTTAATTTGTTAATTATATCGTTTTCATTTCATTCCACGTAGTTTAAAATATTTCAGTAAAAAAAATCATAGAATAAAACATTTTTAAAATGCACTTTTGATCATTTTAACCTTAATTTGTTACAGAGATTAGTCACATTGTTTAATTATTTTAGTTGTTTTTTGATTGAGGGTACCATTAAAAGGACACACAGCCAGATATTTCTCACGAAAGTACTGTAGAATGAATGAAACGGCACTTTAATTAATACAAATGACATAGGATTATTCGCGAGGACAATATAGCGCCTACTCATAGTCTATATTGATGGCACAATTACCTACTATCAGATTGTGTGACTCAATTCTTAATCAAATCAGCTTCACGCTGTATCCCGCTCACACCAGGGTAGGTAGAGGGAACATAGTGTAAAACATACCGTTACACACTTTCTGCCGAATTTTGAAGGCATTGCGTTTTAAGTGGCAGAACTCAACGCCGCGCTTTGCTTCGACACCAGAGCGAAGAAATGGAAATATAAATTTANCTTTGCTTCGACACCAGAGCGAAGAAATGGAAATATAAATTTAAGTAAATATTTCATCTCTTCGAGTGGGGATCGACCCCACAACCAGTCGGTTTTACAGTCAGTACAGTACACTTTGTGCCGCTGCGCCACGACCGGCCTCAATTCTTAATGAAAGAAAATTTTCGAAAACCAGGTCTGGAGTTAGTGTTGACGGAAATGTTATTTTTTCTTGAGATAATAATATGTATTTGTGATTTATTTTTTATCAAATAGTTTTTGCTGTTGTTAAAAAAATAAAAATGAACAGATATTGTTAGTTATACGACGTACGACATAATCGTTAATAAGTTTTACTGAAGTTATGCTGATTCTACTAGCAAGTAAAGATGAATTTAAACTTTGAATTTGAAATATAGCAAAATATTGCAGCGTTCTATATTCGCACAACTGATAGAGTATAAATGAGGAAATAAATAATTAAATGAGGAAAGAAATTATTGTAAACGTGTTATTCTGTAAAATATTTTTTTTTTCTGTAAAATATTAGTTACTATATCATTTTAATTTGGAATAAAAAATATCAGTATCAGTAAAATTCATAATTTTCTTATTTTTTTTAGTGAGGAATAACACTTTTAAAATTTTGAAAAAAAAAACAATTTACTTCTTGGGTAAAATAATATATACCTATAAAATAAAATAAATAAGTATTTCGTAAGTGATTATCATAATTGTAATATATAAATCCGTTGCCTAGATTAATATTTAAAGACATTCCAAGCTAACACACATTTTATTTGATATATGTAATTGTATATATTCTCTACAAACCATAACAGTTATATCAAAAAGGCTGCAAATGATTTTTTTTTAATTTAATTAACATAGCTTACAATAACCGTCAATAACCTTCACACGTATTAGTGCTTATATTCAAATATAAATACATATAGTTTCAGTCTCTCCATTTGAAAGTGAACTCTTACAAAATGTATGTGTATTTCCACCCACGTAATATTCATGAGTTTTTCATATCAATACAAACATACAAACTGAAATAATTTGCACGTCGGCTTCGCAAGGTCTCTTAACTAATAGGAAACAACGTATTCCGCTAACCAGTGACAAAAGCGAAAATTAGCACATCTCCAACTCAAGTCATTCACCCAAACTCAACAATCAAGTCAAACTATGAAAAGGCACGCTTAAAAGAAATTTCTAATTATTTATTATCTGTGGTTCTATTTTTAAATATTAATTGTCTTCTCTTTGTATCTACTTGTATCTGCTATAACATAAGTTTGTCATCCGAATCAAAAATAATATTTTTTTTTTACTTAAGCTGAAAATTTCGAGTTTTTATTTCACAATTTTGTGATAACAATGTGGCTGAATGTAAATATAAATACTTGCTATAATTATAAATAAATTCTTGCTATAATTAAGAATTAATATGAAATTGTTTTTTTTTTTCAAATATAGGCTCAATATCAATTTGTTTTTTTTTTTGTTTAAATATAGGCTCTTTTTTTTAAGATTATTAAGCCATTTTTAAATTAGGATGCCACTTGTAATGAAACATTGTAATAACTCTGGAACTGACTACAAAATGAGAAATAGTCTTTATAATTATGAAGTTTGTTATTATAATATAATTTAATTATTTTCTATAGACGTTATCACTATCGCTTCTTTAGCGCTATCGCAGTTCACACGACGACGTGCAAATTAATGAATGAAAGAGTACTACTATCAATGAACCGTTTGTTATATTAAGTTGCAATTCAAGATTTTTCAAGTATATTTAAAAAAATATGTATAGTAATATTAATTTTGAGTTAGTGCTAAATATATAATTAAAATTTAAAAGTTTTTTCTTTTCTAAAACCTACTAATTTAATCAAAATGTACACACATATATAAATAATAAAGCTAGGTGGTACCACTATTCGTATAGCTCTTTTGTAGAGTATAACCTGATGCCCATAATATTTTATATATGTCTTTAAACTAGTTTTTTAAACAAGAAATTAATAGTCGAAAAATTTAAAAATAAATAATTTAACAAATCAAAAGTCATTTAGCGGCTACATAAATAAATAAATCAGATCAACATTGCTGATATAAAAAATATAGTGAATTTATTATATCATAAGAGAGACGTTTCTCTATAAAATGCTTTTTTTATATTTAGACATATAAATAAAGCTAAAGATGGATTTGAAGCGGTATACTCACTCGAATCAATTTTCCATTTGGTGCAGCACAGACCCGTAGACATGGCGATGTACTATCAGTCAGTCCTTGCTGGTAAAAAGTGAAATTTCACGCGACGCTCCGCCGCTAATTTATTCACACGCAGTGAAAAACGTGGATCGGCCGATACCGCGTTTTGTTCGCGTTAACTATATATAAACGCGAGTTTTGATAATATGAAACTTGATGCCTTAGCAACAAATGACAAATTTACGAAAAAAATAAATAAATTTGTCTTGTTAAAGTAACAGTTGAAATCGATATTAATTAAAAGAATATTTTTTAAATGAATCGTAAATACGTTCGAATCGTAAAAACGATCGGATTCGATGTAGACGGCGTGGGTCAGGACGGCTCTAGAGTGGAGCGCGCGACACGGCGACTTGTGGGCCACTGAATGTGCGCCGGCGCACCCGGTTACCGTCGTTCCTCAACTCTTTCAATTTTTATATTTGTATACGCAGGGCGCGCTCTTTTCCTATATGAAGTTTTTGAGTGGTTGCGGGTTTTTCTAACTTACTGGTCACTTTGTTCTATTATAGGTCAGTAAGGAAAGTCGAGTTAAATCGTAAGTACTAGATTGATGATGACTGAAAAATTTTATGCTTGAAATCAATTTTTCAAGATGAGAAATGAAAAACAATTTTTAGTATAGTACTTAGTACTTAGCTCGAAGGTAAAGGACGCCGAGACTGTGATAAGCTTTTCTCTACCGTGGGCGACCCGGCACAAATGTAAAAATTAAAAAAATAAATAATGAAAAATACTATAAGCTTATAAAATAAATAATATTTCCAATAAAAATAGGCCACAGATAAAATCAAAAAAATAGAAAAATATTCTTATTATACTATAATCATAGATATTTTTTATAACAAAATTATTAACAATCAATAAACATAATCGAGATATTCACAATATTTACAGAGTAAATTATCCAATTCGTCCGAGCGGAATTGCAAAACAATTGGAATATTGCCGCGCTAAAATTTTCTAGGAAAATTATTTGCCGCCGTACATATGTACGTATATCTTACTCCAAAATAGAATATTTTAAAACACTTTGCTCTAGTTAAACAGGCACTATGAAAATGTATGATGCTATTAACTGGAAGGTCGGCCGCAAACGGTGATGTCACCAATCAGATCGAGACTGATTTATCGACACCACTTGCTTACGCTAGGGCCCCATAACTCCACAGCTTAAGGTCCACGTTGCGTATGTTTCGTTTGAAATAAAATAAAAGTGTGAGAATATAATATTAGTGTGCTGGAGAGTTTGTTTAGTTGGCTGCCTCAATCTTAGGAACTCGTGCTGGTTCGAATTGGAATATTTATTTTGCATTGGATGCTGAACTTTCATCATGTTAATCGTTTCGATATGTGCGGTACCTTCGGGCACTTACATAAATCTTAGTTATTTCTATTTGAAAAAGTGGATGAAGCCACGTAAAAATTTGTAAGTTTTTAATATTTAATATTCTTTTTACTGTTACACTGTTAATATTTATTTTATATTCAGTGATTATATTAAATTATACAGGAAATACACGTAATAAAAAAAAGAAATATAAACGATATACGCAATTACAGCGATTAGCATTTAACGTTGATACGAATAAGCCCGAAGTTGTTTACATCAGTCGAAGCTTAGTAAATCGAAAGTTTAAATATTACATTTATATATAATATTTTTTTTTTATTTATTTTATTATTTATATTTATAGGTACTAGTCGGGCGGCACAGGGGCACGAAGTGTGGCTGTAAACAGGATTGGTTGTGGATTCGATAGATTGATTTGATCCTTACTCGAGGAAATGAAATATTTATTTTAATTTATATTTCCATTTCTTCGCTCTGATGTCAAGGCAAAGCGCAGTTTAGTTGAGTTTCGCCACTCAACAAGCAATGCCTCCAGAATTCGGTGAAAAGTGGGGAATGGAGTGTCTTCACACTATCCCTCTGCCTACCCTGCTGTGCGGGATACAGCGTGAACCTGATTACATACACATAACGTTAACTTCTGTGGCATATGGATAACTGAGTTAATTTCGCTGTGTGGTCAAATAAAGCCGTCAACCAGTCATCAGACAGTATCAGTTCTCGCGTGATCTGATCGCATCCGCTGCTATTTCGTCTTCTAATAAAATCTAATCCTTGATTCTGAGATCACAATCTATTATAGTATAATCTAATATAGTAATAATTATTTCATGGCGTATCTATTAGTGAAATATAGAGACTAAAATTTTTTTCATCGTCTGACCTAGTTGTATGCAAAATCTAACAAATGATAAAGAATAATGTATTTTGCGATTATTATAATTTTACAGCTTTTATACCTACCATAAGTAAAGTATTTAGTTTAAGAAATCAAAAGAATATGTTATATCTAGATAATATTTCTGAAGGGACAAGCGATTTTTTTCTCCATTTAGCTCGAACTTTCCTTCCCCGAGATTATAATAAAAGACTAAAAGAATAAAGCTGACTGACTATTTAACAAAAAGATTAAGACGTTGATATTAATTGGATAAGATTACGATTATTAAAATATGCATTACATAATATATCTAATTTCAAAGCCTTAATAAAATATTATTATATTTCTTTATCTTAAACCTTAAAATAAAAATGTGAATCCTTGAAAATCAATTGCCAAATTAATCGATTAAATATTTGTTTTATTTTTTAATAAACATTTCACAAATTGTTTTTGATGTCGCATAACCGGTGTGGCAGTCGTCAACTCGAAAACTGTACTCAATAAGCAATTATTTATCGTCTACTTCCGCGTTGTGAGCCTAATAAAGCCAATCAACCAGATAACGAAATATACAAAACACATCTGGCTTCCTCTATTTGAATATATATATTATTATTATAATAAATATGTAGGAAATAGGTGCATTTTCAATTTTTTCGCAAAAATACGATATACAAAAATATAACAAAAAATACGTACAAACAATCAAGAAAATATTATCAATCATAATAATGTTGTAAAACATATTTAAATAGGTAAAAGGCATAAACCTTCCAAATATTTTATGAATATGAACAATATTCGAAATAATAAATTAGCTTCAAGTTGTATTCCACACATAACGAGGTAGCCTAAGGGAACCTGAGAACCTAGTGTTAAGATAGGTAGAGGTACGTTTTACTCATAAAAATAGTAATAATTGATTATTTTATCAAATTATCTGTTGTTAAATATTCTTTTATGGCAATGGTTCCCAATCTTATCTCAATCAAGAACCACATTTATATCATTTTTAGTTAGCAGGGGCTACAATGGTAATGGTATAGTCTTCACCGAAACGTCGGATCCTCCACCCACGCTTACCAACACGGCGATCAATGGTTCACCGCCCGCTTTTTTTTTAATTATTCGCGCACCATATTTTGGCTGCTGTGGACCACTGGTGGTCCATGAACCACTGGTGTCGAACCATTGCTTTATTTCCCGAACGATTTTTGTGGCTTTTCGACTAATTTGAAGCAGATCGGAATTCTCCTCTATATTTATATAATTACAAGCAGATTAGAAAATGTAGGTTAGAATATTGTTTACTCCTATATATTAATCAAAAGATTAGCGATTCTAGAATTAGATATGTTGGTTGTAACGAAAATAATTTTATTAATGCTTGGACATCTGCGGTTTCAATGGCGATAAAAGTTATTACAGTAATAAAATTTAATATTATCATCGAGTGTCCATGTTGTGACTCTCATAACTCTTTCTTATATCATTGAGTTGATTTTTAAAAAGATTGTCTTAGTTTAATTGTTAACTAACTTCATAACAGTCCCAGAAATAAGTAATATTTATACATAAACAACGAACAAAACGATAACTCTTAATATTTAAAAGAAACATGACAAGTTGCGCCCGGGTCCCTGTTGATAGATGTCGGGGCCGTCACGCCGCTCATTGTTGGAATTGGTAGGCGCCGTCTGCTCTTCTACACATGCACCCCGAATACCAAACAACATTTGCCTTTAAATGACTCACGCAACTAAATGCTAGCTAGAGGGTTTCGTAATGGCCCTTAAGAAGTTTTTTGTTCTTCTCCGGATCATTATAGAATAGATATACCTATATGTATTTTTTAAGTAAATTTAACTGATTTAACTGAGATGGAAAGTGAAGAACAATGATATTGTACAAAATATCAATGAAATTATAAGTAAAACACTGTCACCTTCTTTTATCTATCTTGATTATTTTTTTGTCTTAAATTTACGGTATAGTTAAAAATTAAATTAGCTTCACGCTGTATCCCGCACACAGCAGGGTAGGCAGAGGGAACCTAGTGTTAAGACACTCCGTTCCCCACTTTCTGCCGAATTCTGGAGGCATTGCGTGTTGAGTGGCAGAACTCAACGCCGCGCTTAACCTCGACACCAGAGCGAAGAAATGGAAATATAAATTTAAGTAAATATTTCATCTCCTCGAGTGGGGATCGAACCCACAACCAGTCGGTTTTGCAGTCACACCTCGTGCCGCTGCGCCACGACCGGCCTCACGGTACGGTATAGTTAAATTTCTATTAATTTCTCCTTTATACGACATTGGTATATTTGGAGCGTTGATAAACATGTAGAACTGACTGACTAAAACAAACCAAAACAAATTAAATCTTTAATTCTTCTGTTGTGTAATGGCGTATATTAAAATAATAGGAAATAAGTCAAAATCACAAAAGGAAAAAAGAACAGAATAGGACCACCAATATAGTGGTGTTTTATTTAATAATAAAAAAAATGTATGTCGATATAATGTCGAGGCCAGTCGTGGCGCAGGGGCACCAAGTGTGACTGTAAAACCGACTGGTTGTGGGTTCGATCCCTACTCGAGGAGATGAAATATTTACTTAAATTTATATTTCCATTTTTTTCGCTCTGGTGTCGAGGCCTGCCTCCAGAAAATGCCTCCAGAATTCGGCAGAAAGTGGGGAACGGAGTGTCTTAACACTAGGTTCCCTCTGCCTACTCTGCAGTGTGCGGGATACAGTATGAAGCCGATTTATATTATTTTTTAACAAAAATAGAACTGAGTGATGCTCTATGACCATCACCATACACGTCAACACGTCTTGATTAAAGTGTAAATATAATCCTTTGATGTGTTACAAAACATAAAAATTACTTAACATAATTATATAATTGCAATAAAAAGCGGCGTTAGTTTACGAGAGTGGCGCCTGACGCGGTCGGGTTCGCTAAATCTTATTGTTATTTGGCTTCGCGCCGAACATAAAGAATAAATAACTGACTAACACAATTAGATATGAGATATAGGATGTGCGAAGCTTTATTTGAATTTAACATATGAAATAATATAATAGTGGTAAATTTGAAATGCTCACATAAATAAATAGAACAAGATTAGATATATATTAGAAATTATACGTTAGTCGTGATATCAGAATTATTGTTATTAAAATTTAATTAAAGTCAATCAAAAGTCTTTTAATAACTATAATAAAACTTTAGTAAATAAAGTGCATACGAGCATACTAAAAATTATACGTTATATTGAGGACTGCAGTGGCGCAGAGGTACAAGCTTGCGACTGTAAACACAACAGGTTATGGGATCTGTTCCCACTCGAAGAAATGAAATATTTAATATTTTCATTTCCACTCTCTGGTGGCACGAACGAGGCAAAGCAAGACTTTGGGCCCCACGCCGCCTCTTAACTTAAAATTGAAAATGTTAAATACTTCTTTTCATCGAGTGGAAATCGAACCCACAACCTGTCACGTTTACAGTTGCACACTTGTACCCGTACGCCACGACTGGCCTCAAAATTTTATATATCACAAATAAATATATTACAAACCCATCTGCAAATTATAGTAAATCAACTACTCGTATATTATTAATAGAATTCTCTGTATATTAAAACCCAGCTTATTCATATTACCAATGACGAGTTAAATAGGTGAAATGGGGCAAACTGTCATAAAAATCTTAATTTATAGTACATGTTATATTTTATGTTTATTTATATATAAGCTGTTAATTTTATTATAAACTTAATAATATACCCTATCATGATGATACTCCTATACTACTATCACAATAATAAGTCTTAACTTCTTCAAATATTTCTAATAAAAAAAACTCTTGTTATTGCCTCCATTAAAATCTCTCTTAATTCATACAGCATCTACTAATCTTTCCTGTTTTATGTTAGATATATACATAAAGTTTATAAATTATAGTTAATGTTAGTAAAATGACTTTACGGTACGGCAAAATATAATTCTTTACAGAAGATTTTTTTGATTAATTTTAAAATATCCACATAAAAGCCAGTCGTGGCGCAAAAAAAAATAGGCACAGGCGTGCTAATGTAAGCGCGACATGTGGAGTACCGAGGCAAAATGTGACGTTGAGTTTCGCCTCTCAACACGCAATGCCACCAGAATTTGGTGGAAAATGGGGAATAGAAGTCTTAACACTTGGTTGCCAGGCTCCTCCTGCCTACCCTTTTATGTGCGGGGTACAGCGTGAAGCTTATAAGAGGGCTTTTATCCTTATTTATTTATTATTTTATTTTCTATTCGTAATATAAGTTTATTGTCCATATTTCAAATTTTGCAAAATTTATTTTAAAAAATTTATACGCATTTCCATAAGAAATTGTATAACAATAATAATATCTTATATTTCTATGTAAAAGTTTTGCCATTAAAATAAAAAAAAAATAATTCAATAAATGTTCTTTTAAAAAACATTAATAAAATAATTCGATTTAAACTAATTTTATTATTGAACTTATGTAAAAGATTATTGCCGCGAGCATTTACTAATAAGAAATATGGTTTAAAATTTTATATTATCCATTAGTTACCTGGATATTTAATGTGAAAGCTTATTATAAAATATGCCTTTAGCAAAAGTAGTATTTTTATGATACGCCTACACTTTTAATTTACATTAATGTTCTCGTAAATACGTTATATAAAGATAATTAACAACAATTATATTATAAATTATAATCTGTTATATTATATAAAAAAACAATAAGAAAATTGGGTCTGTACATTAAACATCTTTGAGAAATGTTCTAAAGGAAGATATAAAACACTAATTGAATATGAATCTATGATTATATATTTTTTCTGTCTAAATAAATGACAAATTTTTAGTCGTCTGTTCGTACGCGTACATCTTTAGGACTATTAATAATAAATTAATAATGTTAAGATAAAAATTAGACAGCCCTCGTAACGCAGTGAGACAGCGTCATATCTTAATTAAACGGTTCAATTCGCATGACGAGTGTCTCAATATTACGTTCCCTCCGCCTACCTTGCTAAATGCAATATATATATAACGTAAAGCTAGAAATAAAATATATTTTTAATTTTTGTATATTGTATATTTTACGTTTATGTCGTAAATATATGTATTCATTTTGTGTAAGCATTACATGTAAGCATTTCGTATATAAGTTTATGTCTATCAAGACACGCGCAAACATGTCTAGCCAAAACGTATTATATAAAAATTCGAACGTAGCGAGACTCAACCCGCGCCTCCTGGAAACCGATCAGGCGCTCTGACCAATAAGCCATACGTTCTCATCAAGCTATGTCGAAATTTTTATACGCTTGTTACAACTTATTTATGTTGTTAGCATTAGCATTTTTACAAATTTCCGCTACCCAAAGATAATTACTGAGAATTATCGTCTGGCAAGAGAGAATGCTATTTATTAAATATTTTTTTACATTTATAATGTGAAATAAAGTGTTGTTCCACACTTAGGAAAAAAAAAATATTTATTTAGAAAACGTATAATTTTTCTTCTGTGTCAAACAAAAAGTGTCTAGTCAAGTAAAAAGCTGTTTTAAGTTAAGTTTTAAGCTACTTTTGATTACTTTTTAACTCGTAAGCCGATATGATACATGGACGATAGTTTACATGGATGAAATTTAGCACATTTGTCAAAATCCCATAGCGCGTGATGTACGAAAAATTACAACTATTTTACTCTAACGGCTATTGACACATTAACGTTTAAAAATCGTCATTTTTGTGACTGACTCACTCACTCATCAAAAACTTAACCCGCTTCTAGGTGACCTAGAAAAATGATATTTGGTACTATGCTATAGACAGGAAAAAATCTGAAACTAATTATTATTAATAGTTATTTTCAAGAAACTAAACAGAAATGAGTCGTAGCGCGTCTGACTGTAACGCGACAGGTTGTGGGTTCGATCCCTCTTCGAATTCCACCACTCACAACACAATGCCTTAAGAATTCGGCAGAAGACGAGCCACAGAGTGTCTTAACACTAGGTTCCCCTTGCCACCCTGCTATGTGCGTGAAAATGTAAAAAAAGTTATGTTTGTATATAAAAGCTTGGTTTTTATGCCGAGTGAACACAGAATTCGGCATATATGTAGATCTTCCGTTCTTTTACGCCTTACTTGGCTCTCATTTCACATTTATGGTTTTCATGGGAATTATATGTATTTGACATTTACTTATTATTATTATTATTTGTTTTTGCGCACTGTAACTTATCTTTTTTATTACTACAAGTCCTTCTACTTTTACCAAAGTAATGAGACACCTTTGCCAACCGCTGAGATATTCCATATAAATATATGACAAAAAATTATAACAGTCCAATTACGACTACATTATATTATGAAACTATATTAGCAGTAAACATTATAAGAAGGAGAGTAAAAAATTTGTAAATATTTTACCATTGCTTGTTAATACTAAAAGGTCTTGTTCAGACGAAGGAGATGATATAGACTTGAGGCATTACCTAAACTAAACTAGAGCGTCTAGCTTGTCTGAGAAAGCGAACCATAAACAAATTCAATTGGTCTAAACAAGTGAATTTTTATTTTGGGACGATGAGATCATTAGGTGAACGGCCGTGGAAGCCACAGTTTCAGTGAAATGGGTCGCTGGGACTCTCTCGTGACACTGACTTTATAGCTTATGGATATAAGTTGTTTAAAAAAACGTTCAACAACTATACATACATGAATAATATTTTGATTGAGGCCAGTCGTGGCGCAGGGGCACAAAGTGTGGCTGTAAACGCGACTGGTTTTGTGTCCACTCGAGAAAAAGAAATGTTTAATATTTTCAATTCTTCGCTTTGGTGTCGTGGTATAAGCGCGGCGTTGAGTTCCGTCACTCAACACGCAATATTTCCAGAATTCGGCAGATAGTTGGGAACGAAGTGTCTTAATACTAGGTTCCCTCTGGCTACCTTGCTGTGCCCCATCCATGGCAAGGTTGGCAGAGGGATACAGCGTGACGCTAAAGTAAAGTTACATAATAACAAATATTTTGCCCGAAGTTCTTAAATCGATTTCAAATTGAAGCTCGCTTCGTTAGTAGGTATAGTTTGTAATAGGAATCAGTCTGTGTGAGGAAAAAGGAAGACAATCGTCATTTTAGATTTTACCACAATATGATGATGATGATGACGAAAACTTTTACGTTGTAATTTCTCATATTTGCAAGTATTTTACTTTCCTTCCTTTAATAATAATTACTTTTAAATATGTATGTAATTTAATTGTAAATGCGTTATTAAATATTACAGTAAAAAAAATCAAATCAAGGGATAGCAGCAGCCATCTTTTGATTGTTTACAAATTTGATGCAGATTTTTAGTAAATTATTTAAGAATATTATAATTTTGTTATTATTTATTTAGTTATTTTAATGCATATATTTCAAATATCATAGTGTTCGGATAAATTTGTAAAGAAACTTGAATCAGTGTATCGTTTCAAAATTGTATTACAATGTAATAACCTCAAAAGGCTACTCTATTATAATATGGGCTAGTAAGTAATTTCAAATATGGACCGCTGGTCCATATTATAAGCACGTGGCCCATATTGTACTGTTCTTTTCTCTATTATATATAGATAACAACGTCTAAACCAAAGAAGTTACCTACTAGAGAGCAGTGATCCAAAGACGCGATGATAACGGCTGCGCTGAAATTTTTTGGTGTGAAACGGTGGACCATATTAAGTGTATAAGGTCCATGTTAAAAACTAGGTGGTTTATTTTTAATACCTTGTTGCAAAGGTTCCTAATTGGCGTATTGACTATTAATTATTAAGTTTGTTAGAAATGTGTAACATTATTTTTTGATGTAAAATTGATATTATTGAATAGTAAAACCTAATTATTTATATAAATACAATTTAATTATCTTCATATATTTGTGTTTTATTAAAAGAAAATGATACGGTGGTACACATTTAGGGGACATTCTCTAACAATTGAGGCAATATCTTTTTTTTGTTACGCTTCTCACTGTACCCTGCACTTAACAGGGTAACAGAGTGAACTTGGGAACTTAACGTTAAGATATTCCATTCCTATTTAGACACTGCCATTCCCCATTTCCCCAGAATTCTGGAAGCCGAAATCATTTTCTTGAACCCACAACCTGTCGTGCTTATAGCGAACCTCGTCGTCGTGCTTGTGCCCCTGTGCCACGAATGGTCTCAATTAAAATATTGTTCAAATATATATTCTAGTATTCCACTCATCAAATTCATCGCAACGTGCACTCTCCTACAAAGTGCCAATTACGCTAATCTTGATAATTGTTAGAATTAGAACATCGGCCGTGATATCAGAAGATTCACAGTTCAAAGCATTTTCTGTTTATACTATTTGAAACCTTTATTTCACTTTTACTTAAAACTAGCTTCACTCTGTATTCTGAACACAGGCAGACAGAGAGAAGCTAGTGTCAAGACACTGCGTTCCCTATTTTCAATCGAATTTTGGAGGCATTGCGTGTTGAGAGGCGGAACAACTTTACCTTACAAATCAAATATTACTATAGTAGATATAGATTTAATACTTGTTATTAATGTATTAAACAGACACTTAATTATTTGAATACGAGTAAATAAATATCATTTTCTAACAATAATTTTGTGTTAAAAATGGCGAAATCCTTGCTATGCCTTCAAAGTAAGGCCATAAGGTAATTTAATCTCTATTTGAATTTACACTTTGCAAATATTTGACCTAGCCGATAATTATAATATAATAAAAAAATTAAGGCCAAAAGTCCCCAACCAAACATACCTATTAACTAATCAAAAACTGATAACTGATCAAGGTACTTCAAAAAAAGCCTTAGTTTAATTTAAAATTATGCAGATATAAAAGATAATATAATATATAATTATTACTAAATATAATTAGCATATATAATCATAAACAGATAGGGAATTTCGCAACAGATAAAAAATATCATTTCAAATTGTAAGCTCAGTTTCAAGAATTCATTAAGGAAATATTACGATGTAGAATAAATAAAATTGAAGCTTATAATGTGAGTAAGAGATTGGAAAATTTGCAACAGATTAAAAAAAAAAAAATGCGTTAAGCAGGTAAGCAATAAATAAACGTATATGCGTCAAATAAGTATTTTAGGCGGAAAAACTTAATTAATAGATTAATTAAAAATAAAACTCTAAAACCCACATTTAATTTAATTTATTTAATTTATTACATTAAAATTAGACCTGCTATAATATAATTTTGTAAAAAATATCATAGCGTACTTATTTAGAAAACAAAAGTTATTAAATAAGTTGTAACAAGCGTATAAAAATTTCGACGTAGCTTGATGAGAACGTATGGCTCAGTGGTCAGAGCGTCTTGTCGGTTTCCAGGAGACGCGGGTTCGAGTCCAAATTTTTATACGTTTTCTAAATAAGTATATTTCTTTCCTAAGTGTGGAATAACACTTTAAAAAATGTAAAAAAAATACCATAGCAATTTTCAAATAACTATGAAGCCATATAATCTGCTAATTTTTGCAGCATAAAATGTAACAATTAACATAAATTATAAATTTAACAATGGTTTTTTTTATTGTAAACAAAATGTATTATTGTTTATTTTAAAAAAAAGCATAATAAATACTTTATTTAAAAATAAATTAAAACGTAATGATTCAAGCAAAATAAAATATATAGAAACTGGAGTTATACTAGACTAAGCGCCTTATTAAGTTTTTGCTAACGTTACGCTAGACTTGATTTGAATTACAATGCTTTTCACTATTTGAAAGCAATTTAAAACATTTCTAACAAATTCCTCAATAGCGAAACTAGGATGTGTTCACCAGAGCCTTTACAATTTTAAGTGAACTTTCAAATTAGTCGTGGTGCAGGTCAGTCGTGGCGCAGCGGCACAAAGTGTGACTGTAAAACCGACTGGTTGTGGGTTCGATCGCCACTCGAGGAGATGAAATATTTATTTAAATTTATATTTCCATTTCTTCGCTCTGGTGTCGAGGCAAAGCGCGGCGTTGAGTTCTGCCACTCAACACGCAATACCTCCAGAATTCGGCAGAAAGTGGGGAGCGGAGCGTCTTAACGCTAGGTTCCCTCTGCCTACCCTGCTGTGTGCTGAATACAGCGTGAAGCTGATTTGATTCTAACAAGTTTAACAGTTTACAGGTAGGTAACTTATGGCCATTTTATATAACGTCGCCGTACTAAATATTGGCAATATGAAAATAAAGTCACTAATTTATAATTTCAGGTTCAACTGAACACGTTTTGCTTAGCCTATTATCACTTTTTACGTTATATTTCCTATAAGTTTTGTTTAATTACACGCGTTTTAACAAATATTTTTATTTACCGAATAAACTTGGGATGCAGTTTTGCACAATTGTTATTTTAGCTTCACGCTGTATCCCGCATATAAAAGAGTAGGCAGAGGGAACTTAGTGGTAAGACTCTCCGTTCCCCACTTTCCGTCGAATTTTAAACTTTTTATTTTGTTACCAGAACGAAGAAATAAAAATATCAAATATTTCATTATTCTGAGCAAGAATCGGACCACAAACGTCGCGTTCAGTCATGATGTAGCCATCATCATCGACATCGATCGCAATGATATTATCATATTATAATAATAATTAAAATTATAAATCAACCATAGTAAAAAAAAACATTGAATCTGTATAAAATAGACGCGTTAATTAATACGTTAGGTCTAATATTGCAAGTTTCATTACAGGTCAGAGAGCAAATAATATATCTAACCTTTCAACACACCGTGAATGAACATATTTAAAAAAAAAATTAAATCAGCTTCACGCTGTATCCCGCACACAGCAGGATAGGCAGAGGGAACCTAGTGTTAAGACACTCCGTTCCCCACTTTCTGCCCAATTCTGGACGCATTGCGTGTTGAGTGGCAGAACTCAACGCTGCGCTTAACCTCGACACCAGAGCGAAGAAATGGAAATATAAATTTAAGTAAATATTTCATCTCTTCGAGTGGGGAACTTCGAACCCACAACCAGTCGGTTTTACAGTCACACTTCGAGCCGCTGCGCCACGACTAGCCTCAATGAACATATTTGTTTGTAATAAATTTTAATACGTAATTTTGGTTCCAGCAGTCACCATTCATGACGATTTAAAGATAAAATAAGTACTTCCAAGATTAAATTATAACAATATCATTGGGTATTTCACAAAAATCAGAAAGAAATTTTAATATAAGGAAAAAGGGCATAAATTCCTGCTAATGGATTTATTTTCTCAGGACACATCTGATCTGTCTACAATAAGAATATTAATATAATATGTGAAAGTTACTTAGATTTAACGTGTCTTTGATTTCCGTTACAATCATTTCATGCAATGGTTCTGAATAAATAGAAGAAAGGAGGGAATCGGATTCTATTTTTATATCTTCGGCTGGAGATCCAGATATTTGTGATTGGCAGCAAAAATATACTGTTAATTTATACGATTGAGGTCAGCGATGGCGCAAAGGAACAAACTGTGACTGTAAACGCGACGTCGTAGGTTCGATCCCCACTTGAGGAAATGAAATATTTATTTAAATTTATATTTCTGTTTCTTCGCTCTGGTGTCGAGGCAAAGGGCGGCGTTGAGTTCCGCCACTCAACACGCAAATTGCTTCAGAATTTAGCAGAAAGTGGGGAATGGAGTGTATTAACACTAGGGTCCCTCTGCCTACCCTGTTGTGTACGGGATCTAGCGTGAAGCTGATTAAGTATTATAAATTTATATCAGCATTTTTTTTGTCCACTTAAAGATATTGATTGTTGGGTGGTAGAGCCCTCTCCTATGCAGTGTACATGTATCTATCATAAAATAACCGGTCAAATGTACCGTACCGTATACCGAGGGTCCCGTACCAATTTCAGAATTCTATGTTAACGGGACGTGGAATATATAAAAGTTGACAAACTTTAATTTGCGAATTCGTCCGCACTGATTTTGTATGAAATTAAGTGCAATTGTAAGTTTATGATTTTTTTAAATTTCAATCAATTATTATGTTTTGGATTTCTTTCCTTTATTTATATTGCAAGTTCGCCAAATTTCATAACTAACAACATGATGTATGTAACATAACAACATAACGTATGCGAATTTCATACGAAATGCAGCAAAAACGATATATAAATGCTCATATCTTTTGATTGCGTTGATTTAAAAGCTTGATTTGAATGTTTACTTGATTGATTTCTTGAGGTACGGAACCCTAAAAAGAATAATAAGTGAGTGAAACGTAATCTTGAAGGATGAATTAATTTAAATTAAATAATATTATCATTAAAGAGTATCTGATATTTATGTAGCACATGTTAAATGCTGTGCTTGAAAATAATTCTGGGAAGTGAAACACTGTGTCTTGTTTTAGTTCGAACACTGTAAACTTCGACGTATTTACGCTCGGTTTCCTGAACTTGACCTTTCACATTTATAATACACATCCATTTTAAATAATAATGTATTATTTATGACTAGAAAATTGTTATAGGTAAAAACGTTGAGAAGAACTATTGTAAATAACTAGAGACTACTCAACAACTTCCACTTAGTAGGCTTATTATTTGCGAAGGCTCTTTCAAATTCCTTTAATTATACTTAATTTCAACTAAAAGACACTCTGTTCACTTTCCATAATTCTCTCAAGCACAGCAAATTTAACGCCTATATGCTAAATATAAATAATAATATAATTTAATTTTTAATCATAATTTCTAAACCCTTTTTTTTCTTACTTACAAACATATTACTGTATGAATCTTTTACATCTAGAATTAAAAAATAACTAAAATAAATTTATAAGTTTATTCAGTCCAATTGAATGTTACACGTATATACCTATTTATATGTGTATCAGGTAGGCATACACTGTGCAATAGGCTTGTGTCCGATCCCATTAAGCCTGATGTTAAACGTCGATGCTATCTATTCATGTTAGATTTTTTTTAAATTCCAACCCTCCTATGAGTGCTCTTGCGAATTATTATACAGGCAACACAAAAGTTTCTAGATCATATTGGTAAATTTTAAATCATACATAAATATAATAAATAAATAAAAGCTTCAGCAACTGTATACCGCACACAGCAAGGTAGGCAGTGGGAACCTAGTTTTAAGACACTTCGCTCTGTTCCCCGATTTCTGGAGGCATTGCGTGTTGAATGGCGGAATCCAACGTCGCCTTTTCTGCCTCTACACCAGAGTTAACATATGGAAATAATAATTTAAATAAATACTTCATTTCCTCATAAATATTATATAATAACCCAATTTTTTATTAAATTTCAATTCACCCTAGACCTGAAAATCCCTAGTTTGTATGACATTGCCGCCGTCTGTGTTTCCTACATAGATGTATTGATGAATTACATTTTTATACAATATGAATAAAGAATTTAAATTTTTACACTACGAAAATGAACACACGTTTTCGTAGTGTAAAAATTTCAACTATGTACCTATGGATACCGTGAAATGATGCAGAGAGAATTAGGGTTTGCAATAATAAGTCACAATCTCCTATACTTTTGCGAAAAAAATTGACAGTTACGCAGCTCTACGCCGATGGTTATTATATCTATTCTATAGAAGAATATCAAAGAGACTCCCGTCTTCGACTGATCTCCTAGCTCGTCTTTCAATCAACACTGAAAGCTGTAATTAGTAAATATGTACAAATAAATAAAATAAAAAAAGAAATAGTTTTTAAAAAGAGTCAACTATTACATAGCAAAATTATTAATATCTTTTTTTATTTAAAAACAAGTTTTCTTTCTGTATGGCCTTACATGACTCTGTGGTTTCCTCCAGATGTAGGTGAAACATTTAATTAAACAAGTCTCTAGAACGAGTTTCGTTATCCACTTATTGTATTTATGCTAGAACAACTATTAGACAACGGATATAATAAGAAAAATATCAGTATTATAAATTTTTAAATGTTTTTTTAATAATTTTGTGTTTTAATTATTTTTATCAAAGAAAATTTTAATTTATACTTATTGAATTGACATCATAATATTAAAATATTCTCTTCTTTTTTCATGTGGAATTCTGAATGCGGTGGTATACTTGAGTACTCTCGAGAATATTAAAAAGGTATCTAAATTAGAAGATGGTATAGAATTTTAATCAATTTCGATTGTGACTCAGCTTCCTCCGCCCGCTGACTTCCCTACCAGCGCGACACACTAACCGCAACACCCACCCACTGGAAAACTGGCCAGAGTTTTGCAACGGAGCATATCAAAGAGATGTAACACAGTGATACGTCAATCATCTATTGTACTCAATGTTAATATTATGATTGACATTTGAAACAATACAAGATGCAGCTTAAGAAAATATCCTATTCCATAAAAGTTATAAGAGGCCAGTCGTGGCGCAGCGACACGAGGTGTGACTGTAAAACCGACTGGTTGTGGGTTCGATCCCTATTCGAAGAGATGAAATATTTACTTAAATTTATATTTCCATTTCTTGGCTCTGGTGTCGAGGTTAAGCGCGGCGTTGAGTTCTGCCACTCAACACGCAATGCCTCCAGAATTCGGCAGAAAGTGGGAAATGGAGTGTCTTAACACTAGGTTCCCTCTGCCTACCCTGCTGTGTGCGGGATACAGCGTGAAGCTGATTTATAACTACTTATTATATTCAAGATACTTTTACTGTGAATACAATGCAGTGCACCCACATGACCTCATACAATATGCATTGACTTAATTTTAAAGTGAAATTTACAGGGGTGCAGAAATCGATGAAGGTATCCATTAGTCATTATGTCGTACGTTCGTTTCGAAAATTTTCAGAATATGTCACGTTTGTATATAGTATGTTAAACATGTACATTAATTTGATACTCTTTAGAATACAATATTAATATAGCCAGATCTGAAAAAATATTTTGTAATGTCCTTTAGTAAATTGCATAACGTTTGTATATATGATTACATTACAGGTATATAAAAAAATGGCATCACGCTGTATACCGCATATAGCAAGGTAGGCAGAGGAACCTTGGTGTTAAAACACTTCATTCCTCACTTTACGCCAAATTTTTGCATTGCGTCTTGAGTGACGGAACTCTTTTAGAATTTGTGTTACAACGAAAAAATAAAAATATGAATAAATAATAATTAATTCTCCCGAGTGGGGATCGAATCCACAACCGTCGCGTTTCAGTCACAACCTTGTGGCCCAGCGCCACGTAACCTTTTTTAAAACAAGTATAAAACCACATCTATTCATAGAAAATCTAATATTGTATCAGAATATTGAAATATACAAATAAATTTCTCCATGTTTATATAATCTCAATAAGCGATATAGATTCGATGTCGGGACATGGGACTCAAAGTAGAGGTAATTTAGTGGTAATCGAGCGTGTAATGGCTGTATCATTGGGCGTGGGCGAGACAGATCAACGACTGCTCCGCAATGTACAAGACATACTTCACTGAACAGTGACCAAGGTAGTAAAGGATTCCTGCCAAGGTTCATACATTTTATATTTTTATTATATTCTTTTTAAAATAGTTTTTGCGTTCATATTTTAAAAAGTAACTGAAAAAATAATATTTTGAGAATATTATTTTTTCAGTTACTTTTTTAAATATTTTTACTTAATTATGTACAATTTAAGGCCAGTCGTGGTGCAGCGGCACAAAGTGTGACTGTAAAATCGACTGGTTGTGGGTTTAATCCCCACTCGAGGAGATGAAATATTTACTTAAATTTATATTTCCATTTCTTCGCCCTAGTGTCGAGGCAAAGCGCGGCGTTGAGTTCTGCCACTCAACACACAATGTCTCCAGAATTCGGCAGAACGTGGGGAACGGAGTTTCTTACGCCCTCTGCCTACCCTGCTGTGTGCGGGATACAGCGTGAAGCTGATGTATAATTTAAGTCTTTAGATTGTTCTTAACTGTCTAGTTATGTACAATTTAAATAAATATTGTTCTCTCTCTTTCTCTATGGTCCGTCATATTTGAAGATCGTGATCATGTTAGTATGAAATTCTGTAACTAATGAACTGTCCAACGGATCTTGTCATTTAAGTTGGCCACATTATCTGGTAGGAGAACTCCATCTATGTTCCCATCGATTGATTTCCGAGGTTGTCTTCTTCGCGTTTTCTTCTGTACGTTTTCAGTTTCTCAGAACATCCTGATAACATGTTGTTGATAGACGCTTTCTTATATTCGGCTGTAAAAGAAATAACACATTTGTACATTTGGTGGTCCAGGGGGTTCTTAGCATCCGCGTCCACTCTCTCCCTCTTTCTTCTGCCTTGTCTTTGGAAGTCAATGTTTTCACACTATACATGAATATTGGGAAGATCAGAGATCTCTTTAAAAACAGAACTCAAATCAAAATTAAACAAAACTCAACAAATTAAACACAACTGCCGTCCATGCCTATTTAGAAGCCTATACCTGCCAGCGTTTGCGCACTATCATAAGTTTTATTTTGTCCTTAGCTAGGTCAAATTTCAAACTCTCTGTCTCTAATGACTACAGAAGGATCCATTATGTGTTGTGTAAATATTGTGATTAAGACAGAATTATCGGTATATCTGTGATTAAAGGTATATATCCCTCCCACTGGAAAACATCTTTCCCAGTTTTCCATTGTTTTAAGAATTTCTATTCACCATAAATCTGAAGTACAACAGCTTTGTAGGACTTCTTTCTTAATGATGAACACATCCAAAAAGTCGGCGTCGATTTTTACAAACAAACTGTTATTTCTATAGAGGTTGCATATAAGATGCTAAAACATTTCCGGCTGCCCAAGAACCAACACCAGCATCCCACCCATTTGAAGGCATCCCTATAGACTATAAAATAAGCACTGCAGGGTTGTTAAAGTTTTCAATACTATATACCTCTAGGCACATATATAAACGTATAAACATGACATCGAGAATTAAATATAATATGTAAGACGTAAAATAAACATAAATGCTCACTCAGTACGATACAACGGAAACGTTAAAGTCAATAATAATCTTGCCATACTTTTTACGTTATACACATAAGAGTACAATGGTTACCTGATATGGTAATTTTATTATAAAGATTACAGTGTTTTGTCTTTAAGTAGCTTTTTTATGTGACGATACTTTATATTTCCCGTGTCATGTAAGCTATCGAAAGGGGAAGGCCAATTACGACGATATAAAATCTGAGGAAACCAAGATGTACTCAATAAGTATCTTCATTCCAAACCTGTATATACTGAGGCATTCAAATAGGATACTTATCTTACAGGAAGAAAATGATTTGTAATTTACTTAGGTCCTATATTTGATATTTGTTATTATTATATACTTAAATATTACTGTTGTTTTATTCTTTAATATTATTATTTCTCAAATAAAAATTATTTATTTCCTGAGTACGAATCACATCCACAACTGCCGCGTTCACGTCCATGATTAAATAGAATGGTTATCATAACTAAAGATGTACCCAATAAGCAAACACACTGCTCGTACTATTCAGGTTATGTAATATAAATAGCTTTCACTTTTCTTTTAGTTTCCCACTGTATTATGTACCTAGTATGATGGATAGAGGGAACCTAGTATTAAGACACTCTGTTCCTCATTTTACGCCGAATTCTCTAGATGCCTACATGGCGTTTTGAGTGGTTCTCTCAAATTGCGTTAGTACCGACTAAAGCAATTTTGATGTCGCCACCAGAGCAAAAGAATGAAAATATTTAATATTTCATTTCCTCGAGTGAGAATCGAAACCACAACCTATCACGTTTACAGTCACAGCTTATGCCCCTGCGCCACGCCTGGCCTCTAGCTTTCATTTTAATATAAATAAACACAATTTCATAAAAGTAAAATACATATATATACGTATTTATTGCTGACAAACAAACTAACATAAATTGAAGCATGCGTAAGTCTATTTTAAAAATACTCACAGAAAGAGAATGTGTCACTATTCGTAATTCATTCACAGTTTCTATAATTAGCGTCGGAGGTGCGTTAACGAACTATAGAATATAGAGTCCGGTGAAGGTCAGCTCGAGCGCATCGCAGGTGACGAGAACTCGGACGTTCGCTACACACCTCACCGGAAATGCTTAGATATAAAAAAAATATTTCTTATTTTTGATTCCACGAGCAACCTTTTGAAATTGTTACACGCTGCTCCTAATAAAATACCGGTTTGTTAGCAAATTTCAATTAATTTATTGAAATATTTAGAAACGAGAACGCATGTCGAATTATTTGTAATATTTTTAAGAAAATATATCTTTATTAATTAATCAATTTATACGAAAACTTCTACTCTCTAAAGTTCCGAATATAACTTTTTAAGAATTATATGTAGGTCTATAGCGATGTTGAACTTATAATATATTATTGTAATTTCCCATCATACGGCTCTACTCCGGCCCGCGATGTCCTATGAGTCCTATAATGATAGAATTTTATGTACGTATTGAACAAGGTACATATGTTTATAAAATACAAAGGTTCAAACGCGGCCTCGTTCTTGAAACTTATTTTTATATTAAAAGCTATATATATTTTAAAAATAAATACATTTTTAATAAGAAGTATCCCATGTCCTTTGTAATATCTTTAAGAATATATGGACAAAATTTTATGATAATCGGTTGAGTAGTTTTTATGTGAAAGCATAACAAACAGATTTACATTTTTACATTTACCACATAGTATATAAACCATAACACTCAAAACGTAGATACTTTATAAAACACAATTCGCTCCATAATTAAAACACATGGAGACGAACTCTAAAATCGTCCAAACTTTAACCTAGTCCAAAACGTTCGTCAATGACGTCATCGGTATGAATTTGGCAGATTCCCACGTCATACTTTAATAGTATGTATATAATAGTACAATTACAATTACAATTATTCGTTTAAGGGCTGTCGAGGTCTCGGTTTACATAAAAGGAATGATGTATACCTAATACGGCCAAGCGAGATTCGCTAATGGGAAATGAGAATCGAGAAAAATGCCTTACGTCCATTGCATCTTATCTCTTGGTGAAATGATTTTGTAATAATTGAAAGAAAAATAGTTATTAAGAAAACGTATAAAATCCCGCTACGTTCAAATTTTTCTTCTTAATAAGTATTTAAGGTAATTACATATTTTTATTGCAGAGGGAACCTGGAAACTTAGTGTAAAGACAGTCCATTTATTGATTCATAATCAGTATACTACTATGTAAAAGAAATATGATAAAATTTACTTATTTATTTAAACATTATTTTTTTTAACTTCTTTATCCTTTTTTCAATACAATTCATGCATAAAAATTCTAAAGTGGCTAGGGATATAATCGATTTAACCTAAGAGAATTAATGAGCTACATATTTGGCTGGGTTGAAACATTGGAGATGAGGTTTTGGAAGACATGTTATTATAATTGAATACCAATGAAAAATAATGAATATGATACTATATTCTATTCTATTGCTCTTAGCATAATGACGTTGACGATATCGTACGTCAAAAGTTTAGCTATACCTAAATAAAATATTTATAATCAAAGTAGATTTTAAATCATCTCAATTTTCCAATTTCATTTAGGAGTAGTATGAAGTTACAATTTAAAAAAAGGAAACATATCTCTTGTTTAATTTTTTAACTTAAATTGGATGTTCGTCTAATAATGGACAAATAAAAATATATATTGAGGCCAGTCGTGGCGCAGCGGCACGAGGTGTGACTGCAAAACCGACTGGTTGTGGGTTCAATCCTCACTCGAGGAGATGAAATATTTACTTAAATTTATATTTCCATTTCTTCGCTCTGGTGTCGAGGTTAAGCGCGGCGTAGAGTTCTGCCACTCAACACGCAATGCCTCCAGAATTCGGCAGAAAGTGGGGAACGGAGTGTCTTAACACTAGGTTCCCTCTGCCTACCCTGCTGGGTGCGGGATACAGCGTGAAGCTGATTTTTTTTTTAAAGAATATATATAGATAACCAATGCAGTGTCATCAATAATTATAAATTTTATATACTAGGGACCCAAGCGCGGCTTTGCTGTTAACGATATTATATTTTATTATAATCAAATGAATAAAATTTATTATCTTTACATAAATGCTAGCCTACTTGTTATTCTGATGTATAAACCTATATTATTCTGAATCAGTTTAGTAGTTTTTGCGTAACGGAAGTGGAACAAACATCCATACTCACAAATTTTCATTTATTATAGTAGTAGGATTTTGTTTAAAAATGTAACTTTAAGCATATGTTATATGAAAAATAAACCAATATTTCGCCTTGATATTAAAAACGATCTGCTATCTAACAAAAAGATTTCATACTATCGTTATAATTTCAATCACTATAGCAGTTACTTTCACGTTAAAACTTATTTTATTACTGGAAGTGTTGTATAACGCACTAAATTAAAAAGTAATAGGTAGTTACGGTTTTATATTTCCATAGAAGCGGAAATATCGACTAGACATTCTACGAAATATGGCGAACGGTATTTTATACAAATAATTTATTTTGTCTAAGAACGAAGTTATTCTTTATTTTTTGTTAAGCATTAGCCCTTTGGGGTAATTTTAAATACTTATATAATAGTTACTATTCAAATCAGCTTCACCCTGTATCCCGCAAACAGCAGAGTAGGCAGAGGGAACCTAGTGTTAAGACACTCCGTTCCCCGCTTTCTGCCGTATTCTGGAGGCGTTGTGTGTTGAGTGGCGGAACTCAAGGCTGCGTTTTGCCTCGACACCAGAGCGAAGCGAAAATATAAATTTAAATAAATATTTCATTTCCTCGAGTGGTCGAACCCACAACCAGCCGATTTTGCAGTACACTTTGTGCCTCTGCGTCACGACTGGCCTCAAGTTTAATATTTTATGAATGGCACTAGGTTCCCTCTGCCTACTCTGCTGTTTGCGGGATACAACGGAAGCTTAAAAAAATAAAAGCATATTAAACTTATTATAAAAATTGGTTGTTTTTAATTTAGCTATATACCTACCGTTATATATTTACCGTACATGACAATCACCTATGACGTTCGCATGCTGGTGTTATTATTATTTGCAGAAAATAATATAATTATAGTAAAGGCAACGTTTGTGGGTTCGATTCCAACGCAGGGGAATAAAATATTTATTATTTTCATTTCCTCGCTCTGGCAACGAGGCAAAGCGCGGCGTTTATTTCCGCTCAACACACAATGTCTCGAGAATTTAGTGGAAAATGGGGAACAAAAATAAAATGTCTTATTGGGAATGGAATGTCTCAACACTAGGTTTCCAGGTAAAAAAATATTGCAAATTTACGTCACAACGGTAGAGTGTAAAACTTATTTTTTAAATATTTTACTCACAAATAAGAATAGGTATTTATAATGTGTAACGACTTAAAAGGAGACAGAATGGATATTGGCGCCAGGAAGAGAAAAATAAAAACGTGTTTAATGTAATTTAAGTAATAAAGCTTGTGAGCTGCCCAGCAATTATGTATGTAGAGATATAAAAAAATATAAAGAAAAGTCTGGAGTAATACTTTTGAGGTTGCTATTATATATTTTATACACATAGCCAATTGTTTATAAAATTTGTTGAATGTGAATGTTTCATAATGAGTTAGCAAAAAAAAATATCAACTCAAAATCCGGCAGTCGTGGCGCAGGGCCAGTCGTGGCGCACGGTCACAAAGTGTGACTGTAAAACCGACTGGTTGTGTGTTCGATTCCCACTCGAGGAGATGAAATATTTACTTACATTTATTTTTCCATTTCTCCGCTCTGGTGTCGAGGCAGAACGCGGCGTGGAGTCCTGCCATTCAACACGCAATGCTTCCAGAATTCGGCAGAAAGTGGTGAACGGAGTGTCTTATCACTAGGTTCCCTCTGCCTACCTTGCTGTGTGCGGGACACAGCGTGAAGCTGATTTATTTATTTTAAAATCCGGCAGTAAAGTCATGCCCAAATCGAAAATTCATTCAATACAGGAACTACCTAGCTTGTCTTTTTTGAAAAAAAAAGTAACTATTGTTTGTTGTTTATGGTAAATTCAATCTAACAAAATTTAACACTCAAGATCTAGGCGCCTATTAATTTATCTTTATTTATTTAATGTCGCTGTAAACATAAATCTTTCTATTAAGAATAAAACCTTGTCCTAAATTGAACGACACATAGTAAACTGTAAGTGTATTTAATATTTTAAAACATTTAAATACTTACTTTTAATTATCAAGAAAAGTCTTAAGCTACTTATTATGTTCTTTTATATATGTAAATTATGAATATTCATCTCAGGCATATCAGGCAATATCAGGCCAGTGGTGGCGCAGGTGCACAAAGTGTGACTGTAAAATCGACTGGTTCTGATTTCGATCCCCACTCGAGGAGATAATATATTTATTTAAATTTATATTTTCATTTCTTTACTCTGGTGTCGAAGCAGAGCGCGGCGTTGAGTTCCGCTGCTAAACTCGCAAAGGAAAGTGGAGAAAGGAGTGTCTCAATCAAGGTTCCCTTTTCTCACCCTTCTGTGTGCGGGATACAGCGTGAAACTGATTTATTAATTTAAAAAGCATCGGATGCCGTTGTGGCACAATTGGGACTAAAAAACTAGTTGTGATCAGTTTTTTTAATATTTGGCTACATAAACTAAAAAAAAAACAATTTTTTAATATTTGGTTAGAAATTTGGCTTTTAATTTAGCTAGCTTTTTATTTAGCTAGTTCCCCTTAAAACGACTGCTGATGTCTAAGCAATGATCAGTGCTACCCAATACCCATGTAATTTAAAATTTATAATGACAGGTTAAAAATAAATTGGTTTTTTTAATTCTATGTTAGTATGTTTACTTTTTATTTAACAATCAATAAATCTTACAGAATGAATCGAAAATCCATTTGAATATTTATTTACTTACGTTCTGAGCTAGCTGAACTCAGAATAAAGATATATTTTTTTCCTTTTGTTTTTCAACCTCATACTGTATCCCGTTGTAGGTCCCCACTTTCCTCCGAATTTTCGAGGCATTATGTGTTGAGTGGCGGAACTCAACGCCCGGCTAAAGGCGTTTAGCTTTAGCCTTGGCCAGAGCGAAGAAAATAAAATATTAATAAATAATGATTCCTTCCCTTGTGTGGGAAATGAATCCACAATCATCGCGTTAGAACAATCACATGCTTGTACTATAAAAGTCTCAATATAAAGTTATATGATTTGTAATTTTAGAATTTGAAGAAATTCGTAGTTCACAATAAGATGTGGACTAAATTATCTACGAATATAAACCACATGTCGTAAATTGTTCTTAATTCAGTGTAGGTAAAGGCTAGGTAGTCTAGACGGTCCTAGCAGTCATTAACATCTATTTGCAAATAGATACTGTTAAGTATTAACACTTACTAAATGAATATTTATTATTATTATTATTATAGCTAATAACTATTAGAGTTCACAAGCGTGTGGCTGTAAACGCAACAGGTTGTGTTCGATTCCCACTCGAGGAAATTAAATATATGTATAATGTAGATCTTCTAAATCAATCTAAATCTTTAATACGTATTTATGTTAAAATGTTAACACCAAATTACTTCTGTCGTCCCTGAAGCTACATTCACATTATTTTTTTTAACTTCACGCTGTACCACGCACATAGCAGTTTAAGGCAGGGGGAGCCTAGGAATCATCACATAGCAGTTTAAGGCAGGGGAGCATTAAGACATTCCGTTCCCCACTTCCCTCTCAACGCCGCAATTTGTCTTGTTACCAGAGCGAAGTAATGAAAAATCAATAAATAATAATTATTCCTCCCAATGGGACTCGAACCCACAACCTAAAACTATAACTTTTACTAATTAAACTAAGTATTACAGCAATGTATGAATGACGCTACATCATGTCGTGTGAACGAGTAAAGGTCGTCCCTCGCATCTACTAGCCGTAGTCAATTTGTGCCTCCTGATTAACATGTATAATGTGGACGTGTAGTGAATGGCGATCAGCTGTGGCGCCGAGGGCGCTACGCATATTTAATTTTTACTATTACTTACCTTACGTGCGTTTAAAAATATAGGTAGGTCGATACTTCATATGGAAAATCTTTTTTTTATCAGCTTCACGCTGTTTCCTGCACACAGCAGGGTAGGCAGAGGGAACCTAGTGTTGAGACAAAGTTCCGTTCCCCACTTTCCCCCGAATTCTGGGTGAGTGGCGGAACTCAACGCCGCGCAGCGAATAAATGAAAATATAAATCTAAATAAATATTTTACTTTCTCGAGGGGGCATCGAATCCACAACCAGTCAATTTTACAGTCACACTTTTCGCCTCTTAAATCTTTTGTAAGTAAAATAAAATAAAATTGTTCACGCTGTATCCTGCACTCAGCGGGATAGGCAGAAGGAACCTAGTTTTAAGGCACTCCGTTTTTCTTTAAATGGCGGAACTTAACGCCACGCTTCGCCTCGATACCAGAGCGAAGGTATCAAAATATTAAATATATCCTCGAGTAGAAATACAACCCACAACCTGTCGCACTCACACAACATTCACACTTTGTGCCCCTGCGCCATGTTTCACGCCACCAATTTGTTTAACGCCACAGAACTTCATATGAGTATTATAGATACAAAATTCAGCCGAGAATTCGTACACGCCAAAGACATGAGACGCAAACGAAAATAATAAATAATTTAAATAATAATTTTATATAAATCAAAAGTTTCACAGTCTTGTGTCTAATTGTAACAGTATAATTTTATTTGTTTCATCCAAAAAGTAAAAATATAACGACGTCGTCAGGTTTTATTGCATTTTTTTTATACAAATAAAATCCAGTGAAGCATATGATACCACCGCGAGTGGTGAACGCTGAACACAAAATCCAATCGCAAGTTGTTGGTTCCAAGAAGGTACGTTAGATCATTCGGCTGATACGATACAAGAGATTCAAAAAATGTACGGCTGCATGGGATCGCGCATCCAAAAGTCCAAAAAGATTGCGATCACGTGGGCTTTTATTATTTTTATTTGTTATTTCAGCTGAGAGAATACATACTTGTGCATATTGTTGTAAGAAAAATATTTTTAGCAATTTCAGAATGATATTTTATTTATATTTTATAAGCAATAATGTCTAACTATACTAGTAAGACCGCAAGTAATGCAAGCATTCATTTTACTTAAAGTACTAATATAGTATCTCAAAATATTTGAAGTGAACGCAAGCGCGTTTTATTAGAAAACACGTACCTATAAGTACTAGTTTCTCAATCTCGGAAATAATATTAACAATTTTATCAATGCTATATGCTAATTATTGGAAGGTCTCTTCTTTTGGAAGTCCTCGAAAACAGTGGTCAATGGAAACTAGAACCAGGATATACAGACACAGATAAGATACCAAACTTTTTTAACGATGGCGCCTTGGTCACAAGTCTAGAGTAAATCTCCCTGTCAATACAAATACAAAACATTAATCAACAAATGCATCTTCTAATAAATCTTTAGAAAATTTACAAGTAAAAAACTAATAGAGACCTATTATTATAATCGTATGTAATGAAACACTCAGCTAAAGTGCCGATCGACGATTCAAATTTAATTAAATATGCTATTAATATTGATGAAAAACGTAATTTCTATTTCCACGAAATTTCCAGAACAGTATTAATACAAAAAATATTAAAAATCTGCTGCACGCTGTATGCCACACACAGAAGACTAACCAGAGGGAACGTAATGTTAAGGCACTTCGTTCCCCACTTCTTATTGTTCACAAAAAAATATAAATTTATACAAATAAACTACTGAATAGTAAGTTAAAATAAGCAACGTAGTCAGTTCGTGTAATGACATCAGGACTGGCGCCGATCCGCACCAATTGCTGGCAATTGTCTCGTGTCCAGCGCACTCCGTCGCAAGCTACGAGTCAACTTTGCCTAATTCCATTATTCAATAATCACGTTGAACAGCATTAAATAAACTGAGTCGTAAAACTATTGAAATTGCCACTTATATCAATATAGACAAAATAATTGTTTACAGAACATAATGGACTATCTTAAATCTTTTATTTTAGTTTTTATTTTATTTTTTGCTTTTTGCTGTATCCCGCATCGCGGGTATATCAGAGGGATATGTATAGGCAGAGGGAGCTTAGTGCTGAGACACTCCGCTACTTACTTTCCGCTGAATTCTGGAGGCATTGCGTGTTGCATGGCAGAACTCAACGCCGCTTGCCTGGACCCCTTAGCAAAGGAAATGAAAACATTAAATATTTCATTAGCTCGAGTACAAATCGAACCTACAATCTGTCGCGTTAGGTAGAATCACACACTTGTGCCCCTGCGCCACGATTGGTCTCCAAATCTCTTAAATCTATTATGGAATTTTAATTTATATTCAGAAATATGTATATTTAAATTTATTGCATGACTATAATATAAAGAATTTTAATATGAAAAACATCTATGCACAAATAAAATAATATTTGGGACCTAAAATATAATCAATCACCTTTTGAAATTTGACGCTTACTTGGAAGTGTAAACCTTAACATAAACTTTTGCGATCTTTTTATTGCGCTAGCTTTAGCTCGCAGTTATTTTGCATAAATATAGGTGTTTATACCTATCCAAATCGTTTTATTTAAAATGTTTAAAATATTTTTTTTAGGCCCGTGATATGAGGCCAGTCGTGGCGCAGAGGCACAAAGTGTGACTGTAATTTCGACTGGTTGTGGGTTCGGTCCACACTCCAGGAAATTAAATATTTATTTCTTCTCGGCGTTGAGTTCCACCACTCAACACGCAATGCCTACAGAACTCGACGGAAAGTGGGGAACGGAGTGTGTTAACACTAGATGTCCTCTGCCTACCTCTGTGTGCGGGATACAGCGTGAAGCTGATAAATGTTTAAAATATATGTGTAATATCTATACATATGTTAGTATGTATTTACGTAGGTACCTTATATTATATACCAAGTATGAAACGATGAAGATGTAAATTTTTATATATCAATTATTAGATACCAAAAATACTCTCAAAAATTTATTCGTTAACTTCCAACAAGAAATATTCCAGACGGACGTAATGTAGCGCTGCATTTTATGTTGAAAATATTTTTCTTACATTTAAACAATATTTAGACATTTTTATTTATCGATGCAGGAAGTCAAGGGACAAGAAAATAAATTAAGTAATGATAAAAAAACAGATAATATTAAAAACCACCAGGAAATCGAACTCTACGATTATATATATTTTAGCGCGTGACGTCTTGTTAATCAAAACGTATAAAAATGAAATAATTTTACAGCAATAGAATATAAACCTATTGTGCCTAATCAATATTATATTATGATTTGCATCTCTTAGTAAAAAAATATAGTCAATAGCGAAGATATTAATTATTTATTATATTCAAGTTTCATTTAATTTATCTATCTACGTTTAGTCTGTAACTAAATGTAATGGAAATAGACTACTAGTCTAGATGAAATGTTATTTCATCTAGTCCAATATTTTTTTAGCTTCACGCTATACATAGCACATAGTATTGTAGGCAGAGGGAACCTTGGAACCTAGTGTTAAGACACTCAATTCCCATTAAGATACTCCCACCCCTCATTTTCCATAATGAGCAGTATTTTCTACATAAATATTCTACCCGCGCAAGATTTGAACTCGCAGCCTTCATACAAAAACAAAAAAGATCTGAAGTGAAAACTATTTTTGCAAAAGGTCATCAGTTACATGAGCCAACTATATAAATATCTGAATTTATTTAACAGAACGGTCGTCGTCAAAGATCAAACAACAGGAAAATGTAATTTCCTTGTATTATTATTTGGTGCGTCTATGTGGAGTACGTTAAAATATTAAAAAAATAAATTAAATCAGCTACACGCTGTATCCCGCACACAACAGGCTAGGCAGAAAGAACCTAATGTTAAAACACTCTGTTCCCCACTTTCCGCCTAATTCTGGAGGCATTGCCTGTTGAGTGGCGAAACTCAACGCCGCGTTTTGCCTAGGCACCAGAGCGAACAAATGAAAATATACATTTAAATAAATATTTCATTTTCTCTGTGGAGATAGAACCCACAACCAGTCGCATTTACAGTCTCACTTTGTGACAGGCCTCGTAAAATATTATTAGCATAAAAACACAAGTGTATTACACCACAGCGTTTAGTATTATTGAATACAACCAAGACCTCGTAAATATCATCATCAAATTAGCAGCCTGCTACTAATAAATAACTTAGCTTTATATCGCTGCAGTGCCAGAAATGGCTTACAAAAAAGAGAAAACAGAACATCTGGCGAAAGGGCGTCGTTCTCATCAGACGGATGCATTTACATCAATTAACTGTCGTTTTCAAAGTCAAATGTACCGAAATATGATACTTGTCACATAGTACTGTCATTCTAACTATAATTAAGTATTAATTATTCAAAGGACGTGACTGGGCTTTAGTTATGTTAGCTTTGAATGAACTTTAATGAGAAAAAGTCGGTTGTAATTTGTAGCTGTAACGAGCAATGGTTATCATTTTTTTTTTATAATTTTCCATTTTTCTTTATTTAAAATTAGATTATATATACGGTTTTTTTTATTTCTCATTTATTAGCTCAATATTTCATTCCTCGAGTGGAAATTGAACCCACAACCGTGCGTTTACAGTCAGTGGCTCTCCGCCAAGACCGCCTCGAATCTCGAATAGCAAAAACCACTAACATTATCTTTGCTGTTAAAAATGGTGTAAGAATTATTAAGTAGGCAAATAAAAAACAATATTTTTTTATTTATTACATAGTGTATATTGAATAAAATTATTTAATTATTGTATGTAAAAACTATATCGTAAAAGAAAATCAATTCCTGTACATGTAGGTTCGGTCAAACTACTCAACAGATTTTAATGCGGATCTCACATTAGAAGACAGAGACATTGTAATAAACTATGCATTTTACATTAGAGCAAAGCCGAGATAACCGATTTAGCTATCTTAAATACTAAAGTGTATTTAATGTGCAACCACTAATATTTCTAACTAGGTAATCAACCAACTATACAAATAATAAAGCAATTAAGGCCAGTCGTGGCGCAGGGGCACAAACTGACTGTAAAACCGACTGGTTGTGGGTTCAATCTCCACTCTAGGAGATAAAATATTTACTTACATATTTATTTTCATTTCTTCGCTCTGGTGTCGAGGCAAAGCGCGGCGTTGAGTTCCGCCACACAACATACAATGCCAAAAGTGAGGAGCGGTGTGTCTTAACGTTAGGTTCCCTCTGCCTACCCTGATGTGTGCGAGATACAGTGTGAAGCTGATTATTATTTTATTATTAAGTAATCAACCCCTATATACTACAAAAGTGATGTGCTATTCTTGAAGTTAGTTGTAGTATTTTTTTCTCAATTATAAGATTTTAAAACAATTATTGTATTACAGAGAACGTTACGTTTAAAAAAATCCAAAACTCATTTTATTTAAGTAATAGTAACAAAATTCATAAAATTTACGTACTAACAAAAATGTAAATACATATTCTATATCCATCGCCAACGTTTCGTGGCGTACAAAAATAACTGAGTCGTCAAGAATACTAATGCCCCACTGGCCGCAATCGGAAGAGCGGAAATCACTATCTTTTTTTATGACAATAGAAGAATAAAGCCTCGAATGCTTGAAAAAGCTGGTAGATGAATATAATAACATAACCTAAGAAGGTATTGAAATATTTACATTCTATTAAAAATCTTTAAAGCAGTATTCTTATCTGATACATTGTTAAAGTAAAATTTTGATGTAATATAATATTTGAAGTGAGCATTTATTTATTGTAAAGCGAGCGAGCCATTTATGAGTCTTATAAAACACTATGCGCTTACTATGTGCTGTATCCATGAACATACGAATAGGGAGGCCGGGTGGACCGTGCTCACCTGTCGGTCCTGTGCCCACCCCAGAAATATTATTAGCAAAAAATTTGCCCTGAAAATTAAAAAAAAAAACAAAATTTACGCGAACAGATCTGCTTATAAATAAAGCCCGGGGTCCTAAAAACTACCCCTAGCCACGCTCATCTCTGTACTCCACACATAACATAGGTAGAGAGATCCTTGTATCTTAATTGGGACAGAGTGTCTTAAACACTCTGTCTCCATTTAGACAGTTCCGTTCCCCTTTTTTTGCCGATTTCTGGAGACGGCGGAACACAACGCCGTGCCGCTGATTAACTTAACTACTACTAAAGTTATTAAATAATCATGTATTTCAATTGGAGAAAACAGCAACCGGGTAGCAAGTATCTAAAATAACATTGCAAACATTCAACCTGCACTTACCATTTTTCTCTTTATTAATATAATATTTATTCTAATTGTTTAAAAATTGGCAGTCAAAACTTGCAACGGCAAGGGATGCGTAAATCTGTTGTTTATTATTTTAATATTAATATTTATTACGTTTGTTATTTTTATTATTATTGATATCTACAATTTCTATACTAATTTATCAACGTACAAATACTCAATAGAAAATTATAAGAAATATTTATGTACTCTAATTAAGCAATTCCGCTCTTCCAAATAGATAACTCAAATATGCTCACGTCCAAGTTAATATAATTATTAATGATACACTCTATCATTAACCAGTGTCATAGTTACATCATTACATGTTTTTTTTCTCTACTGGAAATGGCAAAGTGGTGGACGATACTCTATGGATCTATAGTCAGAAGTTTATTATAGTATCTTTTTAATGTTTCTTCATGAGCTGTAAAACTTTTATGTTTGCTTATGATATGATTAAGGCTGAAAGGAGAAATACATTTCAATCGTTACTTATTAATATGCACATACTAGTTTAGTAATTTATTTGTTTAGTTATTAGTTTTATTTCGTTATACCTGAAGGTAAAACGGATATAAATCAGTATTAGCAGTAGTAAAAAATCAACAATAATATATTATAACCCCTCTCTCTAAAGAAAGCGAACAGTTCGATTTTATAAATAATTAATAATTTTAAATAATATTTCTCAAATTACCTGGAATTTAAGCCATAGAAATAAAAAATTGTCTATGGTTCTTATTTTCCTTGAATATTATTGGTAGCAATAGTTATTACAGGATTTTAATTGGTTCTTGTAAGCTTTATGTTTTGATTTGCCAATGAATAATGAGATTGTAAACGGAAACAAACCATGTGCTGAGTGCTAACATGGCGAATTTTCTTGGTCATCAACATCATTATTAGCAAATCGTTTCACTATTGTGCATTTGTTATGGGATTGGCATTTGACGTATTGTATTTTTCACTTTTTGATCAATTTTCACTCTCCGCTACATCTTAGCATTACATTGGAGCAAAATGAGTGTTGACGCGTATGGTCCTAGTTCTCAAACGCTTACGTTCTTAGACACTGAAGAAGCGGATCTAATCGGTGCTGATACTCAAGGCTCTGAATTTGAATTCACCGATTTCACTCTTCCATCCCAAAGTCAAACTCAAGCATCTCAACATGATCATGGCTTACCAACATCCAACCAAGTGAGTGACTTTTACAGACAACAATAGTAATCTCTTATTGTATAACCTAATTAGAAACTAGGGCTTGCACAGTTATTTATGTGATTATTTCACAGGTAAATGGACTAGGACGGACAGATCTAAATTCTAAAGTATCAAGTGTAGCCAATGCTATTGCAGAATTGCAATTTGAAGAAGAAGATGAAGCATTATATAGTAGTAAAGATCTACCAGAACATGCATGCAAGTATTGTGGCATACACGATCCTGCCACTGTGGTTATGTGCAATATATGTAATAAGTGGTGAGTACACATGGTTTTCTATTAAAATCTTGCCTCCCCTAAAAAGTAAATATAAATATGACATTTTACATAATAAAAATATGCCATCTAATGAGAATGGCATATTGCCATATATTATACTATGTGATTTGATGTGTTTAGACTGATGACTGATTATGCTGTCAAATTCAGTTAAAGCTTTGAAAATTACCCTAAGATATATTTGTTTACATTATATGTAGCATGTTGCCATCATGATCTTGATTATAATCACATTGGTTCTGGGTTGAAAACATGCTCACAGGAATGAATGACTTTCACTTGTTGGGTGTGGTAAAACAAGTGACACAATGATTTCTTATATCAATTGTAACAGTGGAAATACTGTTTAAATTTTGAATCATGTATGTAGCTATTATAGCAATCTCTATTTTAACCAATATTTTGAAAATTATAAACTTTTGTCAAAATCTCTTGTTCCTCAATGTAATATTATTAAACTATAATGGAGATATTAAAATATGTGTTGTTTAGTGCTAAAAAATAACTACTTAAAAAAGAAAAGTAGTATTAATAAGTCCAATTTTAAAACATTGTTATATTATCTATAATTCTATATTATTATATATTTCGTTTCAGGTTTTGTAATGGGCGCGGCAACACGTCAGGTTCTCATATAATCAATCACCTGGTTAGAGCTAAACATAAAGAAGCAGCTCTACACAGAGATGGACCTCTAGGAGAGACTTTGCTGGAATGCTATTCCTGTGGTGCTAGAAATGTTTTTGTGCTAGGTTTTATACCGGCCAAGGCAGATTCTGTTGTTGTTCTACTTTGTCGGTAAGTTACTTTTTTCTTAGGTCCAAGTGACTATTTATAATTTATATGAAAATAAAAGTAATATTCTTTCCTATGATTGGTATTCATTGCATAAATCAATAGTAATATAATTTATATTGATAAATATAAATAAATAATTTGCTGCATTTCATTAAAATAAATAATAGCAGAAGTTGTATCCTGCATGTAACGTAGGCAGAAAAAATCATATGGTGTGACACTTCTCCACATTCCCCTTGAATTTGAGGCATTGTATTTTGATTAGTGGAATTGAACACCATACTTTATTTTTCTAGAGCAGAAAATGAAAATAATTTATATCCATAATTAAGAATCAAACCTGTGACCATTGTGTTTAAAGTCAGATATTGCCACAATGGCCAAATATTTTTTGTACATTTATAATTTCAATTTTTTAAAATAATTATGTTATGTAGGATCAATACTAACAAAATGTATTTATTATGAATAGATTTCAAAATGTAAAAGTTCACATACATAACTATTTATGTTTTCAAATATTTCTTTTGTTAATATATATTTTTTATTATTTGACTTTTATTTACAGACAGCCATGTGCAGCTCAAAGTTCTCTAAAGGACATGAACTGGGATCAAGAGCAATGGAAACCATTGATTTGTAAGTTCTTCCTTGCATCTTTAATACTTAAATTTATCTCAATAAAAAGAAATTTAAAATTTATCTTAATAATGAAAAAGCAATTTTTTTATTAAGTTAATTTGTTATTTAGAAAAAATATCTAACTGTTTAGTGTAAAAATAAAAATGAACTGTAGGTTATCATCATGTTTTATTTTTGATTTTATGCAAAAAACCATCACCAATAGTGCTTGCAATGTTTTTATAATATGATGTTTTCTGTAATGATTGCAGCTGATCGTGCATTTTTATCGTGGTTGGTGAAGGTACCGTCGGAAGCAGAGCAAATGCGGGCGCGACAAGTAAGTAAATATGCTATAAAAGCAGTAAGGCCATTGTCACCGCAGGTTAGCCATAGGTTTAGGCCAATTTCTGACTAGAAATACAATAGTTGTGGGTTCCATCTTCACTTAAGGGAATGAATTATTTTGATTTCTCCTTTCTGATATTTTCTTAATCTAGTGAAAAAACGTTGGTCAGAAAAAGCTTAGACAAACAAGGAAGGAGGGTGTCAACAAAGTATGACAACAAAGAAAGTGGTTCTAAATTTGGTGGCATCACACATTAAAATGTAAATAACATTTAAGTATTAAAACAGAAAAAAAATCTGCACAAGAATACTTTATGATAAAATTGCGAAATATGAAGCGTCACACTAGGTAGGGGTTCTAATCTAAAGGTAAACTGCTGACAAGGAGTGATTGATGATTCATACGATATTTTTTTAATAAATTTGGTTCTTTGTATTACAGGTGACACCACAACAGATTGGTCGGCTAGAAGAGCTGTGGCGTGATAACGTGGATGCTACTTTCCAGGACCTTGAGAAACCTGGAGTGGATGAAGAGCCACATCAAGTTTTATTAAGGTTAATAAACAATATTATATTTTTTTGTTAGCTTCATGCTGTAACCTGCATGTAGCAGAGTTGTCAGTAGGACCGAGTTTAATATATCTCATTCCCCACTTTTTATTTAATTTTCTAGATATAGTGTCGGGTGGCAAAATTTAGCGCCGTGCTTTGTCTTGTAGCCAGGGGGCAAATGAAATAAAATCTGCTGTGTGGGAATCAAATCCACAACCGTGGCGTTATCCTATATGTATATATTTCTAAACACAAAAAAATTTTACATATTGAGGACTTGAACCTGCATCTTTCAGATACCGCCAAAAACTCTGACCGTCTGAGCTTATACTTTCTTATCAAAACTACGTTGATTTCTTTAAACTTGTTACAACTTATTTACTCAATTTTGTGTATGTAATGTTTTTATCCTTTTGTAGATACGAAGATGGCTACCAATATCAAAATATATTTGGTCCGCTCGTAAAACTAGAGGCTGATTACGACAAACGCTTGAAGGAGTCACAAACCCAAGAAGGCATAGAAGTGCGTTGGGATGTGGGACTAAATAAAAAAACCATTGCGTATTTTACTCTTGCAAAAACTGACAGCGATATGAAGCTTATGCATGGAGACGAGTTGCGATTAAGGTTAATATAGAAATTATTGTTTATTATATACCTAAGATTTAGTCCTGATATAAACTAACTAAAAAGGGCTCCATAGCGCATTCGCGAATTAACAGTAAATTTACTATTTTTTTATTATACAGGTGTTTTTTCATGAATTTAATTAAAATCAAAGTATTTTATTTTCTATGAAATTTTTTTTTGAAATTGTTTATAAATTGTAATTGTTATTTTACCTGAGGGCAATAATTGTACTTTTTTAAGTATTACATTAAATCTAATTAATTCAATAAATTTGAGGCCGGTTGTGGTGCAGCAGCACAAGTAGCCAACTAGGAATTAAGTGAAAGGAATCGATTGTGGGTTCAATTCCCACTTGAAGAAATTAAATGTTCAATGTTTTCATTATCTAGTTCTGGCAACGAGGCAAGCACAGCTTCTGAGTTCCGCCACTCAACAAGCTAAAGAAAAAAAGTAATTTCGAGTTACAATATTTTTTGTCAGAATCTAAGTAATTTTTCACAAAAAAATGTTGTAACTGTTAAAAAAAAAGTGTATTAACTCTCATATATTTGCTTATTTTTTAGAGAATACATTTGAAATTATTAAGTAGGTAATATTTTTATGCTTTACCATACGTTTACATATTAAAAATGTATAATTAAATACAGATACGTGGGAGAACTCCACAAAGCGTGGTCGGGTGTTGGTCACGTGATCAAAGTACCTGACAACTACGGCGATGACGTGGGATTGGAACTGAAGAGTGGTGCCGGTGCTCCGGCGGACTGCACTTCTAACTTTGTGGTCGATTTTATATGGAAGAGCACTTCTTTTGATAGGTATAACGTCTTGTTTTGGTTGAAAATTTTTGATTGTGGTTGTTTTTTTATGTGTTTTGGAATTATAATTTTTTTTATTATTAAACTTGTACTGAAATGCTGTTACAACAGCTTAAGCTTTATAATTTTATTAAGACGTTTTTTTAAGTTCTTTTTTTAATTAATTTGAATTAACTGTTTAAGAATTATGCTATTTAAAATTGGTCTGTATATTCAATTTTTTTATTTTAATTTCAGAATGCAATTAGCCCTACGTAAATTTGCGGTGGATGACTCGTCCGTATCAGGGTACATATACCGTCGTCTTTTGGGCCATGAGGTGGAAGAAGTTTTATTTCGTGTGCACTTGCCCAAGCATTTTAGTGCTCCCAACTTACCTGATCTGAACAGATCACAGGTGTGTAAATTAATAATATAATACAGTATGTTTCGATTATCCGAAATTCGATCAACTGTCCTACGTCCGCCCAATATTTACTTTTTAATAGATGAATGGGAAAAAAAATAAAGATTTTAAAGTGTAAATTGAAAGAATTTGGTTTCAAGACAAAAATTTTATATGTGTGTTCTTATATGTTATGAAACGTAATTTATTCGAAAAGGCCGATATTTCGAACACAATATAATGTACAGATAATTGACACTACTGTATTGCGTTATTTTTGAAAACTAATTATTTTTCTCAACTTTCAGGTGTATGCAGTCAAACATGCATTACAACGCCCCCTGTCTCTAATTCAAGGCCCTCCAGGTACAGGCAAAACTGTCACTTCAGCTACTATTGTATATCAACTGGTAAGACAAAACGGTGGGCCCGTACTCGTATGCGCACCCTCAAACACCGCAGTCGATCAACTCACAGAGAAAATACATAGAACAGGATTAAAAGTGGTCCGCCTTTGCGCCAAGTCGAGGGAAGCTATGGAGTCTTCGGTGTCTTTTCTGGCATTACACGAACAAGCTCGGGCACTGGGTTCTGCTGATAGTGAACTGAGAAAATTGACAAGATTGAAGGAAGAAGCTGGAGAATTGTCAGCAGCCGACGAAAGAAGATATCGGGCTTTAAGGCGTGCAGCTGAGAGGAGGCTACTCGATGCTGCGGATGTAGTGTGTACCACGTGTGTTGGTGCCGGAGACCCACGTGTAGCAAGGATGCGCTTCCAGTCCATATTGATTGATGAAGGCATGCAGTCTACAGAACCTGAGTGTATGGTGCCGGTCGTGCTGGGCGCAAGGCAGTTGATACTTGTGGGTGATCATTGCCAACTAGGGCCTGTTGTAATGTGTAAGAAAGCAGCAAAAGCAGGGCTCAGTCAAAGTCTCTTTGAAAGACTAGTAGTGCTCGGTATTCGACCCTTCAGGCTGGAGGTTCAATATCGTATGCACCCTGAATTGTCACGGTTTCCATCTGACTTCTTCTATGAGGGGTCGTTACAAAATGGAGTCAGTGCGGAAGAACGTCGCCTCCATAAAATTGATTTTCCGTGGCCGAGACCTGATCGTCCTATGTTCTTTTATGTTACTCAAGGACAAGAAGAAATTGCAGGGTCTGGAACGTCATATTTAAATAGAACAGAAGCAGCTAATGTTGAGAAACTTACCACTCGCTTCCTGAAGGCTGGAGTACGTCCTGAGCAAATAGGAATAATAACACCTTATGAGGGACAAAGGTCCTACCTAGTGCAGCACATGCAGTACCAGGGCAGCTTGCACGCTAAACTCTATCAAGAAATCGAAGTAGCGAGCGTCGACGCCTTTCAGGGACGAGAGAAAGATATTATAATAATGTCCTGCGTGCGCTCCAACGAACACCAGGGCATCGGTTTCTTAAGCGACCCGCGGCGCCTCAACGTAGCGCTGACTCGCGCCAAGTACGGTTTGATCGTCGTCGGCAACCCGAAGGTCCTCAGCAAGCAGCCGCTGTGGAACCACCTGCTCGCGTTTTACAAGGAGCGCCGAGTGCTCACGGAGGGGCCGCTGTCGAACTTGAAGGAGTCCGCCATCCAGTTCGCGAAGCCGAAGAAGCTGGTGAACGCGCAGAACCCGGGCTCGCACTTCATGTCGACGTCCATGTTCGACGCGAGGGAGGCGATGGTGCCGGGCTCCGTGTACGACCGCGCGCGCCCGCTGCGCGACCCGCTGGCCTACGTGGGGCCGGAGCAGGCGGCGCTGCTGCACGCGCCCGTGCCGCCGGCCGCCTTCGCGGCGCAGCGCGGCCTGCAGCGGCCCGCGCCGCGCGCCCCGCGCCGCCGCCCGCGCCTGTCGCAGGAGCCGCTGTCGCAGCCGCCGCAGCTGTCGCTGTCGCAGGGCGCGTCGCAGCCCGACTTCAGCCAGGAGTCGGCCGCGCAGGACTGCCCGTCGCAGCCGGACGGGCTGCTGTCGCAGGACTCCACGTACCAGGGCGGGTTCCGGCAGTACTGAGTGGAGGCCGCCGTCGCAGAACACTCCCCGTGGAATACGGCACTGACGAGAACGGAAGCGTCGCCGCTAACTCGACTCGCGTGTACACGAAGGTGAAGGCCGACGGACCGGAGCGTGGGGGCTCGGACTTCACTGGAGTGTACACGGACGAGCGATTCCCGATCTTTTTCGGACATCGAAGGGATTGCGGTCTCGCCGACGGCGGGGTCCGACGAACTACTGATCCCCGCCCACATTGACCTCTGACGAGAAAACGACACATGATTTGCCACGGCACCCACTTTACGCATAGCGATAGATTCCCATTACATAAATCACAAGAATAGTAAATAATAGGGTTGTTTAAAACTTTGGGAATATTTGATATTGGTTCATAGTTCATAGAGAAACGGTTAATCTACGTGTCTACAGCCATTATGCACAAAATTCATGTTTAAAGTTACAATAAATGTATAATTAACATGTACCAGATAAAATCTAAGGTACGGACTCTTCACTCTGTTAAGTAGATAACTTCTTTATGTTTAAAATAACAAAAAAAAAAAGAAATATTAGTATGGTAGAACTATTCGTTTAGGGCAACTCATTACGGTTTTGTTTTCATTAATCATTATCGTCGATTTAAGCAATCATTAAAATCAAAGCTATTAGACAATATCCAGCAATAATATCATATTGCTTTTCCTTCATAAATTGTAACAAAATTATGTATATTCTTTTTTTGTACATAACATTGTTCAAAATGTAGTTTTTATTGAAACTAGACTATTTATATATATATATTTATTTAAAAAAATCTGTTTCGTCTTCATTTTTGCAGTGCACCAATTTTTAGAAAAATTTCAAAGATATATATGTACACTTTATATTTCCTACACATGTTTTACTAATACTAAACAGCCACACTATCTATTTTTTTAAATATGTTGCAATAATATCGTCTAAATTTTATTAGAAATAAAATACCAATATGGATTATATTTAAACATCTACGTTATTAAAAATATCTATCATGACTTCTTATACACTGAAAATGTTATGAAATTTTTACACAAAATTTTGACAATATATTCTGTAGATGTAGTTTATAAAATTTAAAAACCATTTTAAATTACGTTTATTCTTTTAAAAAAATCCACTGGAACTGTCTTTAACAATTTTTTTTAATGATAGTAAATTTTACTGAAAATGCTCAATTCATTGTATGATTTATTTTATGAGGGAAAATCAATAAAGACTCACTTCAAAATACGATTTTTATTTCCCTATTTATTTTAATTATTATATGTGTTGTAAAAAAATATATTAAATGTATGTATAGACTTAAAATAAAGGTATTTTGCGCATGCACATATGTATGCACCTAAAACATGCGCACATAAAATATTTTTTTATTTACTTCCCACTTTATCATAGTAGTGTAGGCAGAGAGAACCTAGTGTAATAACAGTTCCGTTCCGATGAATTCTGATGATTGGTAGTCTGACCCGTTACCGGCGAGGAAATGAAACTATTAAATTTTGCCGTTATTCGAGTGGGAATCGAACCACAGCCTTTCTCGGCCACAGTCGCACGCTTGTGCCCCGCTCCATAGCCTCATATGTTGTATATAAGGGATGAATTAGCTAAAATAAAAATTAAAATCAGCTTCACGCTGTATCCCGCACACAGCAGGGTAGGCAGAGGGAACCTTCACATTTAGGGTAGGCAGAGGGAACCTAGTGTTAAGACACTCCGTTTCCCACTTTCTGCTGAATTCTAGAGGCGTTGAGAGGCAGAACTCAACGCCGCGCTTAACCTCGACACTAGAGCGAAAAAATGGAAATATAAATTTAAGTAAATATTTCATCTCCTCGAGTTGGGATCGAACCCACAACCAGTCGGTTTTACAGTCACACCTCGTGCCGCTACGCCACGACTGGCCTCAGCTAATATATGATAAACCTATTCGTAAAATTTCCAGATTTTAGGTTAAAAGGTTTGGTCTACAGATTAAATTATATCTAAATTGGTGTCATATCTGTAAAGTGGCAGTACTTTTTATTAAACGATACGTAACATCAGGTTATCTTATTTTGCAATGTTACTATTGTGTTTATACCATCGTTTTTAATTTGTTTGTTTTTTTAAAAAAAAACGTATCATCCAAATGAGGGATTATTCGTAAAATAAAAAATAAATAAGATTCTATTTCCCTTAAGTAAGGTAAGTGTCCCAGGTTTCGGCATCTTAAGGCTCTTATAACTTTAAACAATTTTAAATATATTATTAAACATTATATGAACTTGCAAAGTTTACTGTCATCAATGTAAGAATTTTGTCAGTAATTTAATGTGTGAATTATGTGATTTAACTCAAATTTAGTTTTTATATTAATTTATTTGTGGACCTCTTGTTTGAACCCAAATTCGTGATAACATTTAGCTCTGCTTCTAAGTTCGTGAACCTGTTTCGGGATAAAATTTTTACCCCACGAGTAAGGTTAATTTGTAGTAAAAAAACTTTAACATATACAATCAAAAGATTGTAAACAATCAGTAAATAAAAAAAATGGGTGAGATCAGTTTAACGACATTAAAACTTTTATAATTTACAAAATATAAAAGCTCAGATTTCAAAACTACATATATTACAACTACATATATCAATATAGCTTTTATATATTTTGTTATGAAAAAAATTAAATCTAAGCCATGAATGCCAGGATACGCGCGAAAAACATAACCCTTCCTTAGCAGTCGGGAATAACATTTTATCATATTAATATAATTAAAATTTCACTATCACAAATCTGTTGCTACCATAGCTTTCATACGGCATTTTATATTTACTATATTCCTCAAAAAATAAAAAGATCTTTAATAAGATTCATAACAAAACTAGGGGTCGCAATCCGGGGCTCCGGGATTCAAAAATCCAATAGATTCAAATATCGGACCAAATATAGGTCTTAAATATCCCGGTTTTAATTTTACAAAAAACCGAGATTTTCGATATTTTCGGATTTTACAAAGTTAAAAGTTAGTTATTCGAATTAAAACGTGCCTGCTATTAAATCCAGGCTTCTTTAAGATATACATCGGCAAAAGTAAGCGATGAGTTTTCCTTAAAATCCGGAATTTTACGACATTAACCGAGTTTGACCGGCCCGACCAACGAACGCACGAATACCGTATTTTCTCATTGCGCGTCGTTGTTGCGCGTCTTTGTTGCACGTCGTTGTTGCACGCTGTTCTTGCCCGTCGATGTTCCAGGTGTCATTATTTTTTTTCGTTAGTGTTGATTAATATAATATATATAATATATTTTTTTTTTGAGAAGAATGCAAGAGAGATCTGAAAGGCTCTTGTGGGAGGCCCAAGGAGGCTTTAGACCTGGAAGAGGGTGTATGGATCTTTTCCCGGAATCACAGAAAAATTTTTGGCCGTTAACCAAAAAAAATCTGTGCTTTTGTGGACTTGGAAAAGGCGTTTGACAGAGTTGTAAGAGCGAAATTAATTCATTATGTATTTAGATAGCTGTCTCCAATGAGTAAAATAAAATGACATGGGAGAGAAAGTAGGTGACCTGAATGTGAATTGCCTGCTGTACGCAGATGATGCAGTGCTTATTGCATCATCAGAATACGAGTTGCAGGCATTGGTCACCACTCTGAAAGAAGGATGTAAAAATAATGGTCTAAGCCTCAATGTGAATAAGACAAAGGTTCTGATTTTTGGAAGAGATGAAGAAAGGACGGAATGCAAGATCAGTGTAACTGGCAAGATATTAGAACAAGTGAATGAAGTAGTATACTTGGAAAGTATGTTCAGTAGAGATGAAAGATACGAGAGGGATGTGAAAAGGCGTATTGCTGCCGGTAACAGGGCTAAGGGAGCCTTAGCGAAACGTCAGCACAGCTGCACGTTTGGCCGTACAGAATGCAGTTTTGGTACTGACACTGTTATACGGCAGCGAAACTTGGGTATTACAGAAGAAGAATGAAAGAAAGATGAATGTTGTGGAGATGCGATCTCTTCGTAGGATATGCGGAGTCAGCTTAGCTGATAGAATCTGCAATGAAGAGATACACAGAATGGCAGGTACTAGCGAGATTGTCACGGTGAGAATGAAGAAGAACGTGCTTAGCTGGTTTGGTCACGTCGAACGAATGAGCGATGAAAGAATGCCAAAAAAAATTTTTGATGGAAAAGTGAGTGGTGAGAGACAGTATCAAAGATACTGGAGGAAGGTCACGTAAAAACCATAAGGACTCCCCGGAGGGCATGTATGAAGAGGTTGATGACAGTGAACGAAGCGAAAAAGGTATGTAGAGACCGTAGCGTTTGGCGCTCCGTTCTCTCTGACTACCCCACTAGGAATAAAGCGTGAAGCTATTTTAGTTTAGTTTTTGTTTATTTTAATTAAAAAATGTTTTATTTAGTATTTATAATTTAATTTACTACTTCCCTAAAAATACCCTCCTAACTTAACTCTTAAAATAAGAAGAAGCTTGAAAAATTAATAATTTTGTCAAATCCCGAAAATATCGGAAGAATCGGGATCCTGGGATTTTTTTGAAGTTGATATCGAAAATCCCGGTTTTTCTTGAATGGCCCGATATTGCGACCCCTAAACAAAACTAAGATAATCAATATTATTAAATACAGAGGAGTCAATGTGTGTCAATGTGATTTTACGTAGATTTATTTGTCACGAACTTGGGGAAAACAGTGAAATATAGAGGATCTTGTTTCGTTTTACTGATTTTGGTAACTTTCGTACTTGTTTGTGCAGTATTTTTGACATTATGTAAAGTAATCATTAACTACCATGTATCTTCGAAAAAATACACAAACATAAATTACAAAAGTTAATAAAAAACAAAGTTACATCATATCATAGGCAGTATCTATATGAATTTAGCTTAAAATTATCAATTCACGTTACCTTTAAAATAGTAATATAGGAATTTAAGTAAATAAAATATATACCGAATTTCGATCACGAGAAACCTTAAAGCTGTTAAGCTTTAAATTTAAATGATCTCAATTACTACATAAATATATTTTTTTAAAAAAAAATTCTAGGATCTCCCTAATTCGGTGGTAACACGAACTAGGGGACACATTATAAATAAAATGACTTCGTGAATCGATTTATTGCAATTTTAAAAGAATTTAATACTTCCATCTAAATTTTTTTTCAATTAAATGTTTTTTTATAGAATACAAAAAAAAAAACATATATTCAAAGTTTTATGTGAATAACTTACCTTTGTCTTTCTTCAACCTTAAGAATTTCTTTACTCTAGTGTTACGTTAGTAAGCAACATAAACATGTTACAGTGCAGTTCGTAGTCAACTCTGCGTTTCAAATGTCGCTATACGCTCAATTTTGTCATTAAAATACTGTTTCTTAATTTTTTAGATAGTTGTAATTATAAAGTTTTTTTACAAATATATAGTTTACGCAAATAATACTTAAATTGCTTATTTTTTTGCCAGAACCAAAACTAACGAAATAGCGTACTAGCACTAACTTTGGGCCATTTACCTTACCTTATGAAAAAAAACCCAATGACTCCTCCTCCACTACTCCCACCACTTTAACAAATCATTACGTTTACATGACAACTCTTGCCCTCAAATTCCGTTATACATTATTGCATTACGTATTTGGACGCCCCCATAAAAAAGCCAAAGCCCATTAAAAAACAAACAAGACTTGTATTATATAATATATTTTTTTATTAAAAAGTAACATGTAAATAAAATATATAAAAATGATAATACAGAGGCGACTTAAAATAAATTAGTAATTTGAGATTACACACTTGAGATAATTTTTTAAATATCCTCCATTACAGTATTACAAAATGCAAATAATATTTGTTAGTATTTAATAACTACCTATCTTAATGAAGATAAAGTTTTTTTTAGTTTTACGCTGTACCAGCATATGGTAGGATAGGCAAAGGGAACCTAGTGGATTCGATTCCCACTCTGGGAAAAGTGGCATTTTTATTTCACCACTCAAAGGCCAAAAAATTGCGAGAACAGCGGGAAACAAACTTTACACTGAGTTCCCACTACAAGAAAAGCCTAAAACTGAAAAAAAAATGTTACGAGTTTATTTATAAAGCGTGCAAATCGCACTATAAATATTGGCACATAGAAGCCTTAAGCATATTGACTTAAAAAATATCGAATTTATTTAGTTGTCATTGTTATGATTGACAGTCAGCCATAAATGACTGAACGGATTTGAATGAAATTCCTTATATAGACAATTTTGCAGTGATATAATAGAATTTTATATTCTGATAAAAGAATTGATTTAAAACCAGCCTTTGTAAATATTTAATGTTAGAAACTGGTTAAATTAAAATATTTTGGGATAATTTTTTTTAGACATTCTCCTATACATTGTTTAATGTAACAACATATCAGTAGTTGTTTAAGTTTTGCAATAAATAATATTAAACATTAACAGATCAGATAAAATATTTAATTAAAACCACATTTTAAACTATAGTACATTCAAAGGAAATAAAATGATATAAATTTGTGAATATTGGTGTTAGTTTCAATAACTAAAATATAATGTTAGTAACACAAACAAATATACAAATGCTACCTTTACCGAATGTAGTGTGCTATAAACATTTAACGTCCAAAATTCAAAAAATACTAGTTAAAAAATTGTAAATAGTCTTTCAACTGTGTAAATTATATTTCATAATAAATCCGCGAGTAGGTAATCTAAATATACAGGGTGGAAGTATAGAGTAAAATATTTAACAAAACTGAACCTTAAAAAAACTGAACCTCAAAATTGCTCAACAGGTTATACGTAGGATTATTATTTTTTATTCATAATGTTATCCATACCTGTATTTCGTGTGACGTAGTTACGTATAGATACCAATAACGTAAACACCTACTAATACAAAAATAATAGTAAGCGTTGCCGATCTGCCGCTTTTCATTATCATAAAACATACCAGAACGAGAAAGAGATATCTCTCGTTATTCTCTATTTTACACAATTACCTATTAGGTATAATAACAAAAAAGCCCTAAATGTCACATCGAATCTCGTATAGAATTGTAAACGCTACTGACTATTTATTTATATAAATATAAACACCTTGTATAAAGCTCATATATTCAAGGCCGGTTTTTTAAAGACAAATGCATTTTTTTATATCCAATGAAAAAAAAATATTTTCTTAAAAAAATCCGTTTGATTTAGGAAATTTAGTAAATTACTCGATACATAATATTTCGTCATTGTCTTATAGTGACAGAATTGTTAATTGAATTTTAATTATTAATATAATAAACTACCAGGAAAGATTAAAGATTCTTATGTAAAATAATACAATCGTTTTTATTAAATTCAACATGCTTAAAAAAACTGAAGAAAAAAAATATATAAAGAAACTAAGAAACTCTTAAACTCAAATAACAATATCCGAGAAAGGCAATATACAGTAGTAGTATGGTCAAAGAGTGGTGGCCGCCTTGGAGGTATGCTTCTTGAACTTATACGCATTGTTCACTCGGGAAGAAAATAATTAAAAGTAAGAGTAAGAGAAACTCTAAAATCAACTCTGCGATTCCACCTACGGCTAACTTCAGAGCGGCCACGACACGCACAGATTAATTATAATAAGTATAGTATATAGTATAAGTAATTGTATTTATAAGACCAAATAAATAGTCTGATTTAAAGCAAAGTAGTGATGTATCGATCACTATTTCTTTATTTTAATATTGAGTTATTATACAGGATGGAAGTGTCAGCGCTCTTTTTACGGGAATAGCATATAGGGTAAAATATTTTAAACTCATACCTAAAGAAATTAATCAAGATACCTCAACAATTTGGACATAGGATTTTTTTTTCAAGAAGTTTATTTATACTGTATTTCGTGTGACGCAGTTACGCATAGATAAGAATTACGTAAACAACATACTACTACATAAATACTACTAAAGATTAATCAACTTTGAACTTTGCCGCCAATACCTACGACTCGATTTCGGAATGAGGCGTATGCGGCGGTTTTCCTTTAATAGGATTATGTCTGCGTGCGTCGTTCTTGACTAATGACGTTTTATTTTACAACGATAATTTTGTTTGAAAAAAATCACTTTTTAATTTTTGGGAAAAAAAATCTATTGTGTGTTGTGTTATGTATTAGTCTTTTATATAGTAGTTAAAACTGTGGTTTCATTTAAAGTTGTGCTGACAAAAACACTCTGTATATAATAAAATTTGTAGCTAACAAATATAATATTAAATAGAGAATAACAAAAACGAAGACGAATAAAAATAACAAGAGATTATATGATTAAATTAATATCAAATATTTGAAACAAATACAATTGTGCGATTTGAAACATTAATCCAGCAGTTTAAAATGCAATTATTGCACCACTTATTATCTGTTTTTCAGACTTGGCCTTGTAATTTAATATCAGCATATATTTATAAGCTTATTCGTTTTATTCCCTGTTATGAGTGTGTGTATGTTCGTCACATTAAACTGTTCCATCGTTTTGGATGATATTTTCTGTGTATATTTCAATCGATTCTTGGATATTTTGAAAATGCAATTGGGTCCAGAAGTTTGTATCGTAATCAAGGTATATTGTAATATTTTCTTATAAAAGCTCTTGATCTTGTCTTAAGACAAGACTTCTATTTAAATAGAAGTTTTGTTTTATGTACACATTTATTGTGGCAAAGGCGGAGGCTGTACAGCATAAGTCGGATAGTACGGCGCGAAACGGGGCGGTCCAGCGATCGCCATGTTGTTGCTTTCCCCACGATCTTGTATAGATCGTGCAGAATATGGAGATTCTTTGTACACTGGCTGGGCTGTTGATAACAAATATCGTTTATATAACTTTTAAATAAGCCGTGGCGCAGGGGCACAAAGTGTGACTGTAAAACCGACTGGTTGTGGGTTCGATCCCCACTCGAGGAAATGAAATATTTACTTAAATTTATATTTCCATTTCTTCGCTCTGGTGTCGAGGTTAAGCGCGGCGTTGAGTTCTGCCACTCAACACGCAATGCCT
>JAAIXJ010000169.1:90391-127039 GCA_013403705.1 Heliconius hermathena
CACTATACGAGCAGAGACACGACAAAGTGATTTTATTACATGATAATGCTCGGCCACATGTGGCAAAACCAGTCAAAACTTACCTGGAAACACTTCAATGGGAAGTTCTACCCCACCCGCTGTATTCACCGGACATAGCCCCCTCCGATTACCACTTGTTTCGGTCGATGGCGCACGGTTTAAGCGAGCAGCGCTTCCATTCTTTTGAAGAAGCCGAAAAATGGCTTGATTCCTGGATTGCCTCGAAAGATGAGTCGTTTTTCCGACGGGGGATTCAATTGCTACCAGAGAGATGGGAGAAAGAGGTCTCTAATGATGGACAATACTTTGAGTAATGTCATCGTAAGCATTATATTTTAAATTATTTTTTTTAAACAAAAAAAAAAAACAGCGATAACTTATTCAAGGACCTAATATAAGTAGTTATACACAAATAAACGCTTTTTTCACACATTCGATTATCCGGATTTCCGATTACCTTAACGTGCGAACTACTTTACTTACAATCCCTGGTTGTGCTGGCTCTCCCGGTGCCACAGGCAGCACAGCAGGTTGACTGGGCGAGGGTAGCTCGCTTGGCGGGGCTGATGGTGCATTGCCCAGCCCCACTAACGGCACTGTACCTATTGTTATATATTTACGATCTTTCATGTTTATGTGCATGCCTGATACTACGCATTCCACCTGAAATTGGATTAAATATTTAATTATATTAAATATATTGTCTTGTATCCCGCACACAACAAGCTACACAGAGGGAACCTGAGAACCTAGTATTAAGACAATTTGTTCCTTTTAAGCCACATCTGTCTCCAACTTTCCGCCGAGTTCTGGAAGCACTGCTGTTTGAGGGTTACTTTTTTAAATAATTGTTTTTATGCCAATCTTGTAAGACCAAGCATGGCGTTAAGTTTCGCCTCCCAAATGTCTCGAATCAGAAACTAAATGAATTTTGCTATGTTGGGAGAAAGCATAGCATACCAACAGTTTAAATAACTAATAATAATTAAATGAGGCCAGTCGTGGCGGAGGGGCACAAAGGGTAAATCGACTGGTTGTGGGTTCGATCCCCACTCGAGGAGATGAAATATTTACTTAAATTTCTATTTCCATTTCTTCGCTGTGGTGTCGAGGCTAAGCGCGGCGTTGAGTTCTGCCACTCAACACGCAATGCCTCCAGAATTCGGCAGAAAGTGGGGAACGGAGTGTCTTAATACTAGGTTCCCTCTGGCTACCCTGCTGTGTGCGGAATACAGTGTGAAGCTGATTTATTTTCTTTTTTAAATTTATAAGATAATGAGCCATTCATATAAGTTCTCTCGTTAAGTATGCATTGAATTTCCTGTTTTCCATATCAAACAGAAATTACATTATATTAATTCAATATTTTAATTGTGAATGTTTTAATAGATAATACATAACAGATAATAGGATAGATAGATAAATCAATGTATAGCGTACATAAAAGATATAAAGCATAGTACAATAAAAATTAACACAAATAAAAGTACAGTTCACCAAGACATAATGGTGTGCAAAGGCATAAAGAGCTTATAAGGTAATAGTACCTAATTCTGTATTTTATTTTTAAAAAAATATCTCAGAGATTAAAAATATATTAATATAAAAAATACATATTAAAAAAGATTTATAATAATAAGGTGCAGATAAAAGCTTACCTTTAAATCATAATCCAAATCTATAATGTTACAATTAACAAGATTCGACGGAGGCGTGGGTGGTACCTCCATACTCAAATTCCAGTGTTTAGTTGTGCCTGCTGGAGCCGGACCTTCTTGGACGGTTAAAATTACATCTTTCGTTTTCTTTGTCACTGACGATGGAGATGTTGCTCTATATGTGACTACCTTGAAAGGTATTTTTCAAATTATACATGACAGCCGTTGTGACTTAGTCGTACACTAACTGACTGTAAATGTAACAGTTCTTGGTTGGATTCCCATTTTGGACAATAAATTATTTTCACTATCATTTCCTCTCCTTGAGTTTTGACATCTCATCAAGCAATGCCTTGAAAATTGGGTGGTGCGCAGGCAAAAAGCGTGTTTAACAATAGGTTCTCTTAGCCCACCTTACATCACATGATCACTACTTTGCTCTACTTTGTATAATCAAATAGGAGAGTAATATATATTTTTTTATTTATTCAACTTTAATGAATAAAATTAAGACCAAAACCAAAATGATTATCATAGTTTCTTTATTTCCTTCAACTTGATTGATTAAAAATGAGGAATTAACCAGAATGTTTTATTACCAACCTTATATTTGTGGATGCCCTAGATAAAACCAGAGGCTACAAAAAAATTTAAAAATATATTTATCATTAGCATCATACATACCTTTCTTAGGAAAATCTTTACAAGATGCAACTGTACATTGCTCTTGTTTTCAATATCTATTGTGATCGGTATCACTTGACCGGGGCAGTATCCCGAAACTGGAGCTCTTACATCTACACATAGTGGTGGGGACGCACAGCAAAAGCAACAAAAAGTTTTTTCCATTTGAAAATGTACTGGTTCCTAAAATAATTATCTTAAAATGAATTGTGAATTACATATGGATTTGAGACCAGTCGTGACAGAGGGACATACAGTGTAACTGTAAGCACCACTGGTTGTGGGTCCGATCCCCATTCAAGAAAATGAAAAAAAAATATTTCACTATGGTGATGAGACAAAGAACAGCATTGAGCTCCCCCACTTAACACGGAGTGCCTCCAGATGTCGGCGGAAAGTGAAGTAGGGAGTGTCTTAACACTAGGTTGTCCCCTGTGCCTACCTTGCTGTGTGAGGGATGCAGCATGAATCTGATTGTAATTTTTTTTTGTTGTGACTTATACATAATAAAAAAAATGTTAGTTAAAAGATAAAAAAATCTTTAAAGGGACTGTGTATAATGTCTTTAATAAAATTCTACTATATATTCTAAGTTTATCTCTATAAATATTTAAGGTAATTGTAAAAACAACCTAACAACTAAAATTGTTTAAAGGATAAAAATGTATAGAATTAATGTATCAACTGAATCTCACATAGAATAGCTACCAGTGTCATAATTTAACTGGAACAATAATATTTAGAGCAGCTGCTGAATTTTTTTAATGACTCTTCTTAGCAGAACTCCCTTCTGAACCATCATATTCATTCAATAATTCAAAAATGCTTGCAAAAATCTGTTGAATTTTTTAATCTGCAATAAAATTATTTAAATCAAGAACTTACTCGATAAGAAGGATTTAAATTTAAATCCATTGCATTGATAACAGTAAAGGCCATTTTAGTTTCTTGATCAAACTTCCATGGACGGTCCAATGTGATTTTCACAGTATAGCGCACAAAGCCATATGGTCCTTCAAATGAAGATGGCAATACTGGTGGTAAGGCACATGTGAAGTTGTATACTTGTTTCCCAGCTGGAATTTCTATTTCATTACCTAAAATATATCATATCAGTGTAAAATGAGTTTGTCTCCAGGATGTAGTTTGGAAATTTATAAAGTTCTTGATTCTATTTGTTTCACATTTTTTCTTGCAGTAAGGCAAAGCAGAGGGAACACATTATAGACTCTGCACTTTGGTCTTCAATGTCTTTCCAATTTAAAAGGTGTAATAATTATTTCTTCATCTTAGTTTGTCTTAGCAAGGAAGTGAAAAAATACAACTATCAAACTTACAATTATGGTTTTAGACAAGCATACCATGGTTGCCTACTAAATTCTACATGCGCCTACATAATTTTAAATATGTTAGGGATACAAATTCTCTTCTACCTGTATTACTTCCCAATAGATAATAGGTAATTTGAAAGTATTCTTCATTTCCCGTATGAATAGTATCAGTTGATTGAGTTTTTCCTTCTGCATCTTGTTCCTCTTTGCTTTCACTCCACTCGGTGTGAGCCTCTCCTTTAAATTTTACGTGGATTCCTAAAACAAAAAAATTATACGCTGTATCCTAAAGTGACGTAATTACAAACAAAAATGCTGTTAAGGATATGAAATATGCAAACTATGACTCATAGTGTGTAATCATTATTTTTATACAGTGTATGTATTTCACTCACCTCTAACTTTTTTTGGGCTGTCAAATACATATTCTATTCTACCATTAATTGTTTGACCCGCATAATATGTATTAAATTGATTGTCTAAGAATATAGCGGCTTCCTTAATACCCATTCTGCTTTAAGTTTAAATTATCAATTAGATAAGCAGTTAACAAATTAATTGATCATGTCTTATTGTAATACGAGTACAAACACTAATCCACTTTTTTTTTTTTTTAATTAATGGCTTGATTTTGCGATGACAGGCGCAAGCACTTTTTTTAAGGTATCGTAAAAGTTTTTCAGATTCAATCTCTGACACTGACATGTGACATGTATTATATGCACAGAACTATATATTTACAATATACATATAAAATTTGATTAATGACATTGTGACTATACAGATACTAATTTTATATCATCGTGACTTAATCCTTTACACGCAATATAAAAAGTGTAGTTATCATTTCAGTTGCCATAGTCCTTTTATTGTTTATAAAGAAAATATGACACTTTTTAGATATTATTTTTAAGTGTCGTATAGTAAAAAATTTACAATGGCTATATGTTGCCAAAATTTACTTTGATTGGTTTTATCCCAATGCAAATAATACTATCAAGTAGCACTTGTGTTATCTGAAGTTTCAAGTCATTTTGACATTGACAGTTAATGCTATCTGATTGTTCTTTAAATGACTGGCTTTTCAAATGATATTTTATTATTATTAAATTAAAAATATGTTGTATTCGTTCATATGATACATTCTTTTAACAATTTATATATTTGCATTTAATTTATTTATAACATGGAAGACGCAAAAAAGGGCTCTGGGAGCCCGCCCTTAAGTGTTGAAGAGCTAAAGACTAAAGGTAACGAGTGTGTTAAAAATGGAAAATATATTGAAGCCGTTTTACATTATACGCAAGCAATTAAAATGGATCCAAACAATTACGTTCTGTATAGCAATAGATCATATGCTTTTCTCAAATTAGACCAACATTATTTATCTTTGAATGATGCTAATGCCACTGTCAGGCTACAACCTCAATGGGCTAAGGTAAATATTACGTTATTTTTTTATAAAATCACTTCTTAAATTTTTATCTCAAGAAATTGATTTAATTAAGTACTGCCTTCTTTCAAGCATATAAAATAAGCTTTAGAATTTTTATACCAATTTGAAATTACTTCATGAATAAGATAATACAATTAAGATACAATGATAACTCTAATTAAAAAAATATAAAGATATTAAAGAATTCAATGAAAGTCATTTCGGGAATGTTGTGTGTATTTTGCACTAATTTGAATTCCAAATTAAAATTAAGCACTTAAAAGTTTAAAAAATTATTAAGTAGAGTCTTTTAGTTCTTCTTCATCACATCATTTTGTTATAATAAAATTTAAATCCAATATTTAGGGCTATTTTAGACGTGCTGAAGTAGAAGCAGCAGGTGAACTTTATGATGAAGCTATTCTTTCTTATACAAGAGCTCTACAGCTTGAACCAGATAACCCTAAAATAATGGAGTCTATTAAAAATATAACAGATATTCAAAAAAAGAAATTGAAAGGTTTGAAAATAATTTAATTAGTCTTCTTTCTTTATGTAATATATTAGTAATTGCTGCACACAGCTTTGATTGCATGGACTCTGGTATGACCCTTGTAAATTCCATTTACGATGCAATGTCACTGTTACTTGCAGCAGATAACAAAAGAAAACCTAATCTCAAACACAGTTCTTCATTTTCTTCCAGAATTTGTGATTTTGCATATTATAGATCTATACCTTATCAGTCTCATTTTTCAATTATTTTTATTTGTCAACGAAAACTGATGATCATGCTAAATAACTATTGACAGTGGATCAAGACAGCATTTCTCTATTTCTTATCTATGAGGGCTTTCATTTTTTATGTGAATGTAAAATGTCTATCATGCTGCACAACTGTTACTAAGGCAGCTATTTAGTGATTGTACATCTCCCTACATATATATATTTTTTCAATTATATTACATATATAGATTTATTTTTTTAAACTAAGATCTATTTATTTATATTCTTTATAATTTTAGGTAAACAAAATGTTATATGGATTTGTACCTGCATTGGCTTTGTCATTGGAATAAGTATAGTTGTAATGGACTATACCATGACTGCGAATCCAACATTGGCGGTGAGTTATTATTACTACTATATATTAAAGCTTCATTAAAATTGATAGGTATTTTGATTGTACTATATAACATATACTTGACCTTCTAATATAATATTTGTGTACTATAATACATTTCGATTAATTATGTATCATGTATATTAAATGTTATTTATTTTTCAGAACCCTCTCAGTATGGTAGCTTTTTCTATAGCTTTAGCCGGATTAGGTTGGGGTATAGGGATATCTGCAACTTCAATAAGTTCGTGGAGTGCAGGGAAATCTCTTCAACCTCCACCTGATTTAGGTAAGCAATAATATAAATTATAAAATTGAAGCTGTTGCGACTCAGCAGCACAGCTACATAATGTAAATACCATGATTGTGGAGCGAGTGGGATGCTCTGATAACAAGAAACGCGCGGCGTTAAGTTCCACCACTCAATACACATTGTCCCACAAATTGAGGAAAAAGTCGAAAACACAGTGCTTTAATACTAGGTTTGCTCTACTATATGCAGGATACAGCATGCAACTAAAAAAAAAACTAATAAACTTCACTTGTTTGTATAAAAAAATATTTGTATAGTTTGTCTGTTTAACAATTTGGTTTCAGTTCAAAATGAAGAAAGCGAAAAAGAGGCAAGTGCACCCGAAAGAAAAACTAAGTACAGTAAAGCTCAAGCAAGGCAAAGGTATAAACAGGGAAAACATTAGTCAACTTATTACTGCCCTATTGTACAATTATACATACACGTTATTATAATTCCATCATATTATCTAAAAATAATGGTCAAATAAAAAAAATCGCACAGAGCTGAAATGTTGCAGAGATCTTGGGTATACATTAGAAATAGGTTAGTCAATGTAACCTTATACCATTTTGAGAATAAGCTACATTTCAAGAAAAAAAATATTAAGTAATTTTTTGTAGATAATTATATAATCTACAGCTTTTTACATAGTTCTTGATAAAAGTTACTGCATTGATGGGGACTTAGATATTTTATTTCTAATGATATACCTGAGGACCACCAAATTTTTGATTTGTCCGATTTTTTGTTAATTGAAATATTTAATTTTGACTGGATTTTTATCAATATAATTATGTAATATATTAATTATGGTGTGGTTTAGGCTAAGTTATAAAACAATATTAGTAGATTTTCTAAATGGATTTTTTTTGAAAATCTTGCCAAGTATAAAATTAAATATATACTTACTTGTACTTATTCCATATTAATTTGTATACATAGTTTGTACCTAAAGTGAATTAAGACTTGATTTGTTGATTCCATGTTATTATACAAGGCTATATTATAATTAAAAAGAAATCGACTCATTCATGTTTTTTATTATGCTTATAATAACATTTTAGCTTTGTGAAATTCTCAAAATAAAGATCACTGTCTATTTCATAGATAGAATTTTTTTGCCTACAGCATCTCTCGTGTGTAAAGTTAAAACACACAACGCTGCATACTTAAAACACAATAATTTTTTGTAGAATTTTAAAATTAGCAAATATAGACAGGCTAATGAAATCAACTCAAAAACATCAGAGGCCGTTGTGTTGCAATGGCACAGCGTCTGATGTAAACGCGATACTTATGGGTTCAAATTACAGCCGGGGAATCAATTATTTTAGTCTTATACTAAGGTTAAAGATACGGCCCAGCATCTCAAAAATTATGCGGAAAATGGAGAACCGAGTGTCTTAACATTGGGTTCCTTTTGTCTACCCTGCCATATTCGGAATACGCCGTAAGCTAAAAAAAATAAATATACAAAAATATTTAGGGGAAATACTTTATTGATCCTAGTGTAAAATGTATTTCGAAAATTGCATCAATACAATATATTTTTTTGAATATAATTCTTGGTCTCTTACCTTACATTAAAAATAAGTTCAACATAGTGTGGAAAATAAAACATATAACAATATGGTATTTATACAATCACTAATGACAAAATTTACAATACTTAACCAAGTCCATCACCAATCATTGATAGTTGTGCTTCATATGATAAAATAATAAGGCAATTTACACAATTTGAAATATTCTACAAAATGGAGATCAACTATCATTAAAGACATTAGATGCGAAAATCTACATAAAACAGTTGTAGGAAAATTATAATTTCATAGTTAACATTAATATTACATAGTAATATTATGTAGGTTTTTACATAAACATTAAAGTTAAAATAATTTTAATCTAAAGAGGCTGTTGTGGCACTGCGGCACAGAGTGTAAACGCTACGTTGTGAGTTCAATCTCCACTCGAGGGAATGAATTATTTTCATTTCCTCGTTCTGGTAACATGACAAAGAGCGACGTTGTGCTCCGCCACTCATTCCGCAATGTCTCGAAAATGAGCGGTGCGGGGAGAACGGAGTGTCTTAAGACTAGGTTCCCTCTGCCTTCCCAGCTATTTGTGGCACCAGCATGAAGCTAAAAAAAAGTTGAATATGATAGTAAGGTACCATTCTTTAGAATTGCACCCTAAAACAATGTTAAAAACACAGTATTTTATTTTATTATATATATTTATATTTATTGTATTGTTCAGTTGCACTTTGGTGTTTAAAATTACCATATTTTTTTTTCAATGAGATATGTCAATCGCTATCTGATATAGCCTTCTTTCGACGTTTCGCCTGTTTCGGTTTAACAATTTCTTCCTCCTAAAAAAATATAGAATTTTTTATTAATATTAAAGTGAAATGTTTTTTTCTTATAAGATTAATACAAGGATTGATTAAGGCGATATTAACTCTAACCAGTTATAGCATAGATGTCATCTGTAGTCACAGACTACTAACAAAGTATTTAAACTTTAAGCATCAGTTTTCCAAAAATGTACAATACCAAAATATACATATTTAATCCAGTTAAAGAATTTAATTTATTTTTTAATTAAAATGTATTGTCACTAACTGACTATTTGAAGATTATAAAAACAAATAATAATATAATGAAACAATAAAAAAATTACTTCACTATCTTCATTTGATGAATGTAAGTTAAGATTTATGTTCATTAATGGATTAGGACTTGTAACTAATTTTCTCGCTCTCCTCGTAATAGGCAGTTCATCCTCCCAAGCTAATAAAAAAAGATCACTATATTGTCTCTGAAATAAGAAAAATAATTGTGTAAATAATAAGTTAATTGCCCATTGAAAAACGTACAAGCGCTCTGACCAATAAGTCATATGTTTATATGGTTCATATGATTTTTTTATACATATTCCTCAATCGAATGAGACATCAATGAATCGAACAGATCTGATCTGATCTGATCTATTCCTCAATCAAGGTTTTTTTTCCTAAGTTCGAAATAACACACTTTTAAAATGTAAAAAATACATAAAGCTAAATAATAAATGCATCTAAATACATTTTTGTAGCTTCACACTGTATCCCGCATACCATGTGTAGAGGGATTAATTTTAAGATACTCCGTTTCCCGCAATTTTCGAGAAATGCAGCGGGCATTTTGTCTTGTTACCAGAGTAGGGTAACAAAAAAAATCATCCCCTCCGAGTGGAAATCAAATCCACAATCATGGGCATAGGAAAAGAGAAATCGGGTGGACCGTGCCCACCCCAAATAGTCTGATGCCCACACTAGAAATTTTACTTACAACAAAATGGCCCCGAAAAACACAAAAAACAACATTTGATGAACATGTCTGTTTAAAGCGAAGGAAGGTGGCGATTACAACAACCGTGGCGATTACAGACAAATTCTGTGTCACTGCACTATTGTTATTCCATACTGAGAATAAAAAGGACGTCGACGAATATCTTGGACGCTTTTCAAGAGGCGCGGGTTTCGAGTCCCGATACTTAAAAAAATTACACCTTTTGTAAAATAGCTAAACCTGTAGCTTCTGGTTGATTGTGATTGGATGTAAATAAAAAATAAATAAAAAAAGCAAAGGCAATATGCCAATGCATACAAACCTTTAAACTATCACTACTATTTGACTGAGACTGCTGTAAGGCCTTCTGCATACATTCCATATTAAAAATTGACATATCATCTTGTTCAACACAACATACTCTTATTTGTTCTAAGTGACCTAAAACCTTAAAAGAAAATTAAATATTAATATGTTTTTAATTTTTTCACTCTCAACTCTAAGATCGATATTTTCACGTTCGTTTTAATTCATAAATTGATTATAATTTAAAGTGAATGAAAACGGCATTTCAAGATCGATCTTAAAAGTTGAGGGCGGTTTATAGATATGGGCCTAAGATAAGTTATAATTGAGGCCATTGGAGTGCAGTGGATCGCTTCTGATTATAAACGCGATTGTTGTTAGTTCGATTCACAATCGGAGGAATCATATTTAACTATTTCAAATTTTCTGTTCCAGTGAGATAATATGTGATGTGCGCTATTTAACGTCCGCAATGTTTGACAGATACAGACATTTTTTAGCTTTACACTATCCCGCATATAGCAGGGTAGGCTAATGGAACCTAATGTTAAGACACTTCCGTTCCCAATTTCCGCCGAATTTTGGATGCACTGCGTGTTGGGTGGCAGAGCTTAACGCCGAGCTTTGCCTCGTTACTAGAGATATAACATATACAGACGGTAAAAAGTGGAGAATTATGCCTTAATACTGAATTACTATATGCGGAAAAATATATATTTCTATAACTGATTTAAGGAAATAAAATACTAACTAGTTCTGGCGATGGTGGCGCATTCGAAGGAATGTTATGTTTTCCAGGACGTTTTCTCTTGTTGGGGCTTGTGCCTGGGTACCTTGTGCTTAATAAAACAGCTAACAAATCCGCAACTTTATCTTCATAATCTTGACACCAATACATAACAGTAGAAACAACAAAAGTATCTTCAGCATCAACTGTTCTACAAAACATTTGTCTCAAAACATCGGCAGTAGGACGTTCTTGTTTTAACATTAAAAGCACTGAGGTTAGTGCTTCAGCATGATCTTTATATGATAACTTAGGAATTATTGGCAGTACATCCTCAACTGATATTTCATGTGCCGTCAGAAGTTGCCACAGACAATATTGCTCGAAAGTCTCCCAACTGAGGCTAGTTGACAGCATTGTCGTAATATCATCAGATTTAAACATCATCAAATTACCTTGTAATGTTAGACAAACAAGTTTCTGCAACTGCCCCGCATCTAACGTAGACACAATAATATGTAATAATCTTATATGGTTTTGGACTTGATCTTTAAACTCTCTATAAACATCTGGAACTAGCCACACGAGTACATTAGCATCAGATTCTTGGCATTTCTCAAAATCATCTGCTAAGCTCTCAGCTAACTTTAACTCTAAGTGACTACAATACTCTTTGTATATTTCAGCTTTAAATTTGACATTCCTTTTTTTCACTGGATCTCTTTCTGCACGTCGCTCTCTTTCGAAATTCACTTTTAAATAGAATAATAAACAGTAACCTACACTATGAAAAGAACTTTGAGAATAAATTTCTTTAAATGTGTCTAAAACTAATTTACGTTTCGCTTCCGTAACATCTCCACCGCTGACAAGATAATTGAACATTGAAAATATTGGAGAATTTAGAGTGGCTTCCAATTCAGCTGGGGTTGGGCTGCCAGTAATTCGTAAGGGGGGTGCTTCTTGTAATGTAGCAGCAAACAAATCAGCGAGTGCTATTGGTGTTGGCATAGGAGTAGTACAAGCATTCAACAATGCAGTGGCAGCTGAGGATGATCTATCATCAAGTAATGTCTCAGCAAATGGGCGTAATATTACAGGTAAGGCGGCCGCTAATTCAGGTCTTTCACGAGCACGTACTTCTGACAATGGTAGATCATCATCGTCAGTATCCTCTGCAATAATTGGTAGAGGATCATCTTCATCATCTGAAAATGCTGGTTCATCAGGACCTCCTCTTGGCAAATCCTCGCTACCTTCATCTCGTATTCCAGATACACCTTCTCCATTACCATTACTACAAAATTCTTTAAAAGTCTCCCTCACAGTTGTTCTTAGTTCCCTATCCAGTTTAGGTGAATCAAATAATGGTTGTAAATTAGATAACACCCTTTTCTCTATGATTTGTTGAAGGGAATTAAAGATACCTTGTTTCACTTTATCTGCAAATTGTGGATAAAAATTCGGAATGATTCTACAAAGAAAGTCCAATAAAGTGGCTGTGACAGCCGGATGTGATCTCATTGAATGATGCATCACAAGGATAGCGGGTTCAATATTCATAATATTGTCCTTTTCAGGGTCATAAAACAGCCAATCATAAAATAATGCCAATTTAGCATTTGATGCGGCTACATTGGATGTGCAAGTAGTCAATAGCCATCCAATCACTGCCCATCTTGGAATTATATCAGAACATAGCAATTCATTTGTTGGATGTATAACTCCTACTATAAAACGAATCATGTCACTTCTGAGAGATTGAGATTCAGGTGTAGCTAGATATTGCCTCTGGAACCACTCTTGATATTTTTTATGATGACCAAACCTAACTTGGGAAGTTAGAAATACTAATTTTCTCTCCATATCAGGTGTCAATCTTGATTGTAAATATCGTCTTGACGTTCTAGTCTGGAGTAATTGCATAACATTTGTAAATGTAGGAGAAAGTGTTTTAGGATTTATTAATATATCTTGCCATAATTGGTTAAATTCAGGAATGCGGGCAACATTTTGTAGAAGCCTTACTAAATCCCTCCCAAGGGTTAAAACTTCATTAAAATGTTCTCTTATAAGAGCAATAACAAAATTAACTTCTTTCTGCCTAAGGGTCATAAGTTGTGGTATGTTGTGATCTTCTATTAACCTTAAGTATGTATAAACTACCATACACACAAGCACAGGAAACTTGTCAAGCCACATTCGATTGTCAATATAAATATCTAAAAGAGATTCTACTAAGAAAATATTTTTTGGAGTGATATCTCCTCCCGACGCATAGCGCATTAAATTCCAACATACACTATCGACACCAGTCACAGCGTTCCGTATCATTTCTTTAACTAGCCATAACAGCTGATTTCGAGTAGTATCTTGAAATTTTAAATACCTTTCTAAAATCAAATTAGACAAATTGTTAAGTACACATGTTAAACCATCTCTTGTCACTAAAGTAAGGTCTCTGTAACATTTCGTGGCATTGTGAGGTTCAGTGAGGATAGACATGAGCATCCCAAGCGACACATCTTCATGATTTTTGCATACAGCATTGTTAAGCGCGTCGTGGGCTTCTTTTTCACTGCAGTCCGCCACGAGAGATTGAAAAAAATTGTATGCTCTTTCGTATCTCTGTAAATCAAAACAAAGTAAATTAGTTTAAAACTAAGAATTGAATTTTCGCGCCACAGACACCAGCGCCGCCGTCGTCTTTTTAATAAAATATAAATTTACATGGCCGACAATATGATTCTTTGTTGGAAACTGGGAAAATGAATACACTACCTCTTCAATTTCGTCTTTGTTTTCTATAGCGGTACACACAAAAAGCCGCGGTGAATTAACTTTTGTTTGTTCCATATCAGGTATTTTTTTAAACAGTTTTATTAAATAAAAATATAGCAGAGTTCGCCTGCATGGCTATCGTAGGCGAAAAATATACATAAGCAATACAATCACAGATAAAATAATGTATAAGGATATAAGCACGTCGTATATGTGTGCGTGCGTGCAATGACTGTTCCGCCATGTTTTCTAGCAAACTGCAATAGGGATGTGCTTATTAAATGACTCAATCGGTTATAATTTTGTCGATATTTTTGAAAAAGTTATTTACAATCATCCGCAAAATAACAAAAAATATTATAATAATTTAGTAATATTTTAAAAAAATCCAAGTTTTCAATGGTGTTTCAGAGTTTAATATATACAATAATAATTTCTATCATAAAAATAAACATATATACAATAAAATATTACTGTGCAAATAAATAAAGAAGCAGGCTAATGTCATTCTCTTGGTATTTAATTTCAATCAAGATTAAATTTTAGCTAACGAACAAACAGTAACCTCAAATTGTATTAGAGAGAACTTTCGAAACAGTTATGGCCGTTACACTTATTTAAATGAAACATTCATACGTATACAATTTTCAAATAGTAAAATTATTCTGTATTTTAATATATAACCATATTACTTTAAACTTTATAATACAGATTACAGATATTTTTTTACCAAGTGGACATAATAAACAAAAATTTTACAATTAGCCACTAGATGGAGTTATTCGTTGGGAACATTCTGTATGAAATTATAGAAAATATTTTGTTGTTGGATATATTATACAAAGCGCCATTTTGTTTCAGAAATTGTAATTTGTTTTGCCGCAAATTGTGGTTCTATTACTAACAATTTGATAAATATTTGTAGCTTCTTTAGTGAATTTTGTGTATACGGTAATATCTTATTTTATTTATCGTTATAAAATACAATTACACAAATGGGTGTCAAAACTTGCCGGCAACGCGGGAGTAATTGGAGATTGCATTAAACCGAATAATTCGTTCTTATTTAATTTCATCAGTGTTTAAATTATGCGTTTATTAACAGGTTAATAAAAATGGATAACCAAAGAGAGAAAGAAAGAGACCGTTCTAGACGAGGAGATAGGCCGTCAAGATTTTCTGATGTCACACGAGACAGATCTAATGATCGAGAAAGGTCCGAAGGCAAACGCTTATTTGTTTCAAATATACCGTATGAGTTCCGATGGACTGAATTAAAAGATTTATTTAAAGAAAAGGTAGTAAAGGATCTACAACTTTTTATATTTTTTTGAAATGATTAGTGTACGGCAAAAGTATATTTGGATAAATTTTAGGTTGGTGATGTTGCTTATGTAGAACTGTATAATGATGAAAATGGAAAACCAAGAGGTTGTGGTGTGGTTGAATTTACAAATTCGGAGGCCATGAAAAAAGCTCTTTTTGTTATGCACAGATATGAACTAAACGGGAGAAAACTTGTGTTAAAAGAGGAAACAGGTAAATTTATTTTCCATTTATATTCCATTTTAATTATATGAGTTATATAATATTTTTCTTATCAATAAATATTCAAATAGGATAAACAATGCAGCATTGTGTTGTATTAATAAATGAGTTAAACAATGTAGAATGATGAAATTAATTTTTTTTTATATATCAAGGTAATGAAAGAAACAGACTCAATACTTCAAGGTCAGGAGGTGGTGGAAATGGCAGAAATATGAGGGAGGATAAAGATGGGTATGTACTTAGTGTTTGAATGATTGATTTTACTAGATACAACAAGATGCAGTAATATCAAACAATATTACTGCTTTGTTAATGCAATGGTTGTTGATTCAATCCGCACTCTTATAATTCTAAGAAATACATTTTCTTAACTAAAATGAATTATACTGTTTCAATACAATTAAATTTGTATAAATAGTATCATTCCACAGGCTTTAATACAAATATTAACAAAGAAACTGTAGAGCATTAAATGAGAAACAAATTAAGATATTATATTGTATAATACTGATTTGCACCTTTTCATGTGTTCTCATTGACATGTATAATTTTTTTAATTTTTAAGATGGATGGGAGTGAATAAACCAAGAGAACCAGAGAATTTTAATACTTATGGACTGAGTTTACAATTTTTGGAGTCTATAAATGTGCAGCCACCTTTAGTGAAGAAAGTATTTGTTGCTAATGTAAGATATTTTTATTATTATCTTTTTATAATATTTATAACCATTCTTATAATGTTTTTAAATTAAACTATACAATTATTTAATATTATCTAAATAAATTGTAATTTAAACTATGAGATTGAGACCTTTCATTGGTTTAACTTGGAAAAATTTAATAGGAAAAACGTATTTAATAGGAAAATCATATTGGATTATATTTCATGTCTGTAGGCAAATGTGTACCATAAATGCGGTTTTTCCTCATGAATTTACCCCCAAAACAATATTAATAATTTTTTTCTTAAAATAAAAAACCACAAATTCTAGCAAACAATGATTAATTAGATCTTACTTTATTTATATATTTGGTCTTTCCATATTATAGATTTTGTTATTTTTCTTCTTTAAGTTCTTCTTTAAGTATAAATGTTATTATAAAATATAATCTCTTTTGACACATTATAGCTTGACTACAAAGCAGACCACACCAAAATAAAGGAAGTGTTTAAAATGGCGGGCAAAGTTCGTAATATTGATTTAGCTGTTGACAAAGATGGAAATAGTCGAGGCTTTGCAGTAATTGAATATGATCATCCTGTTGAAGCTGTGCAGGTATATATGTTTGATTACTTTTGAAAATATTATATTATTGTTAAAACTATTTAAACACAATTAAATTTTATTATATAGTTAGTATTGTGATTGTGTTTTTAAGTTCAGTAGGGCATTGTCTGAATGTGTTGAGTAGGACAGTGTCTGAATGGGATTGACACAATAGTTGTCTTTAATCTGCACTTGAGAATGAACTATTTTTATTTCGAGTTCTGCCACTTGAATTTGAGCAGAAAGTGGAGTAGTGTCTTGACACTAAGTTCTCTCTGCTTCCCCTTCTATATGTGGGATATACCATGAAACTAAATAATATATTTTTAAAATGTTTAGTTCTGAATAGAGACAGGCACTGGCCTCCTGCTCCAAATTAATACATCCTATCACAATGAATCTGATGATAGTCAATACAGACTGATAGCAGATAAATTATTTAAAAAAAAATTAGTTTTATTTGTTTTAACTAAGAATAAAATATAGTTTTAGATCACATGAATTTTATATGTTTTTAAAAAATATTATCATATGTTTTGTTAATATTCCAGGCAATATCAATGTTTGATAAGCAAATGCTATATGACAGAAGAATGACAGTCCGCATGGACAGAGGTGTATCAGACAAATCGGAAGTAAGGTTACCTGAGGGTCTCAAAAGTATTGGCATTGGCCTAGGGCCAAACGGCGTACCCTTAAGAGATGTAGCTAGAAATTTACCACAGAATTCTGCACCAAATAATTTAAATATAGCGAACACTGGTAATACAATTGGAGCTGGAGTATTGGGTGCTGTGCCGACGGCTAGTGTTGCGTTGAATGGACTCGGTACAAGTCTGTCGGCCAATACGTTAGGAACGAATGCAGCGTTGAGCGGAAGCTTAGGCTTACAGGTAAAATATTATTTTTAAAAGCAGATTTTTATATTAGGCCATAATATTTCTTTATTATGTTAATATTTTTTTTATATGTTAACTCAAATTTGTAGATATATTTTGAAATATATAATATATTTAGTGAAATTAAGAATGTGATTGCAATCTATTTAAGACATTTCTATATGTCGTTGTTATGGTTGCAGGATTGATTCTTACTTCTTGTAAATGATAACAAACAATTAACATTTGCACGCAAAATATAGGGTAAAACTAAAAAAAATATTGGAATATTAGATTTGATAAATTAGAAATTGGCAACAAACGAGAAAATGTATTTTATTTTTTAATGATTATTTCAGGCTTTAGGATTAACAGGACTAGGAGCACTGCAAAACCAACTGCTACAACAAGGTTTAACGGCAAATGACTTGGCAACAGTTTTGACACAAGCTCAAGCAGCTAACGTCAATTCTAACAATCTTGGTCTAAGTACAGACTTAGGATCAAATGTTTTAGGCAATCCAGGCCTTGGTAATAATGTGATGGGACCAAATTCTACAATGAGCAGTGGACCGCATTCAGGTATTTAATATTATGTTTTTATTTTTTTTTTGTATTCCACATATAGCAGGAGTAGGCACAGGGGACCTAGTGTAGTGTAAGACACTCTGCCAGAGCAAAGAAATGGTAATATCTAATATTTTATTTCCTTGATTGGAAATCGAAGCCACAACCTAGCGTTTCCAGTCACATGCTTTTGCCTTTGAGGCACGACTTGCATAATTTTTTTATTTTAGTTTTATGCTATATTCCTCTTATAGCTGGTTAGTATAGAAAACACTGTTTCATTTCAATTTTTGGAAAATTGTCTTGAGCTGCGAATCTTGATGACATTCTGTGTTTTGTTTTTACAGTGGGGAAATGTAAATACATAATTCATTCCATGGGAATGGAATCCACAACTATAGCTTTTACAGATAAACGATCAGATAATTCTAAATTTATTACAATTAAGAATTAATATGTTTTCATTTATTTTGTATTCATTTACAGTATATAAAACCATATTATGTTATGATGTATTTTTTTAGGGATTTTCAATTGTAATGTTAAATCACAAAAATCTACTTCACATTGTACCCCACACGCAGCACAGAGGGAACCTAGTGTTAAGACATCCTATTCCCCACTTTCCGCCGTATTTTTGGTGTTGAGTTTTGTTGAGTGGCGGATCCCAACGCTGGGTTTTTGCCTTGGTGCCTTGGTGAAGAAATGAAAATATTTCCTTATAAAAAGAGATAAATACATGACGGTCAAAGAGACGTTGCCTTGAAGTCAGGATATTATATTTTTTTTGCATTGATCATTTGTGAAGTAAATAATGAATAGGAGAAAGATCTTCAAATAAAACTTGCACAGATTACATCTATAGCTAACTCTCAGAGCGGCCACGACTCGTCGACCGTACTGCAAATAACAAAGTAGTTGTGTAAAGTGATAAAATTACGCAGGTCCTAATCGTCAATTAGGTGGCGTGGCGGTCCCCGGGCAGGGCTACGGGCGCGACTCCGCGCAGCAGGGCGGCCGCGAGAAGCAGTCCGACATGGTCATCATTACTAATGTAAGCGACACATTTCTATTCTAGTTTTTGTCACTATATATATATATTTTTCAGCTTCACGCTGTATCCCGCACACAGCAAGGTAGGCAGAGGGAACCTAGTGTTAAGACACTTCGTTCCCCACTTTCTGCAGAATTCTGGAGGCATTGCGCGGCGTTGAGTGGTAGAACTCAACGCCGCGCTTAGCCTCGACACCAGAGTGAAGAAATGGAAATATAAATTTAAGTAAATATTTCATCTCCTCGAGTGGGGATCGAACCCACAACCAGTCGGTTTAACACACTTCGTGCCGCTGCGCCACGACTGGCCTAAATAAACTCACCCACTATATTTATTTAAAATATAATCAGTAATTATTCTATGCATGTTAAAATAAATTGTATAAATATGCAGTATATCTTATGATATTATAAAGATTGATTTCTTTTTTTTTGTAAACCAGTAATGACGGTTGTTGGTGCGATTCCTAATCGGGGGAAGGAATTATTTTCATTTCCTCGTGCTAATAAGAGTGAGCTAAGCACGGTGTTGAGTTCCGACATTGAACACGTTTCGAATATTAGACTATCGACTTTGCTATATGGCAGCATAGTAAGACAAATATATTTAGAATTCGAAGTGGCGTATTTTCAATAATATTTATTTTCAGCTTCCCGCAACAGTAACGTGGCAATTGATACGTGAAAAGTTTAGCGAGTGTGGTGATGTAAAGTTTGCTGAAATGACTGCGCCGGATACCGCCATTGTTAGGTTCCACAAGGAATGGGACGCGGAGCGAGCAGTCAGTATCCTTTAAAAAAATTAAGTCATTGAAGATAATTATTTAAAACAAAAACTTTTGATGATAAGTTTATACTTGTGTATGTACATGAAAATACTACTGTTCTACTACAACTTGTATGTAGTGACGCAAACATAATATTGTTTGTGCCGTAGGAACTCAACAAACTAGATTAATTGTTTTGCGTAAAGTAAATAATAATCAAAAGTATCAAGTAGGGGCGAAAAAATACTGGGATTAAATCATAAACAACGTATCGTAATCATAAAAGTATTGACACAAAAGTATCGATACTTCAAAGTATCGAGTACTAGGGCCTAATGCGGATAATCAGCACGTCAATCGCAGTGAGTAAGTAACATCATTTCGTCACTGACGTTGACATCACGTAAGTAATTTCTAAAAAACAGAATATTAATAAAGAATGGTAATTTTTTTTTTCATATTATTGCATTGTCATCGGTCCTTAATAAGTATAAAAGTACAAAGAATAAATAATATAATTTTTTTTTCATTAATCATTGATTAATCCGACGTTTCAAAGTTGATCAAAATCACGTTCAAAGTTTCTGTTACAGGATAGATACGACCAAAACTAATAAAAGCGTGTTAACAATCAAATGGTACATTTAAATAAGATAATAAAGAAGACAATTGTAAAGTCACCATTTTTTATTTAAAATTTTTAAACCGTCCAATCGCTTAAAAATAAAAGCCGTTTTGACGATAGGTGGTTTGGTTTCGGCGGGTCTTTTTCCAGAGTACTTCCAACTTTAAATAAGATTATTTTTTTTCCATTAATTGTACAATTGAAAGTTGCCTTTTTTTTGGAAGTGGACACAAGACACATGTGTGTAGTACACACATGTGTCTGTCACAATTCTCATATATTGGAGCTCTTGACATCAGATGGTGTTGGACTTGTTGAAATGTATCGAATTCAGGTGATCTCGATGTACTTGTTTTGTTGCGGTTTCGACCATGACTGTGGATTCACCAATTCTATCTTTTTCTTAATCGTTCGTTTTTTTTTCACCTCCTTTTTTCACTGAAAAAAATAATATATTCATAATACGTTTTCCAGTACTCTATGGCAATGTATACATTTACAATATCATTGTAATTGATTGCTGTCTATATATGGAAGATCCTCGAGAAAAAACTATTATTGGAGGTATATATATCATTGTAATAGAACTTAAAACAATTGTTTTTAAAATTTGTGTGTTTGTCAGTTTTTCTATTTGTTTATGTGTGTGTGAGCACTAATATCAGAAACTATTGTGTTTTGGCAAATTTCTCTTAACATTTAGATTTGAAAAGTTTATATTTATAATAAAGTATTATATTATATTACAACAAAATTGCTACATAATAAATGTTTTACTGTATCAGCTGAAACTTAGGATATTGTATTTAAAGGATAATAATCAGAAATTCTTATTAGTAAATAAATAATTGTGTTGTTCAAGCGAGTGAAGCCGCGAGTGGGTCGGGAGTAAAAAGGACGTAATCCTTTACACAGGATGTCAAAAATATTAGGAAATGGTACATACATGATGCTATTTGGTTAATTCCACGTTCTCCACCAGCTTCGCTCTTCATGTAGTAAAAGCTTTTTTTTGCTATATCAGTCATAAATATAATTTTGCCGTGTGATCCCGGCCTGGAATAGGATCATCACCTCGCCAGCAATAGTAAACACTCCCGGCATTTAAAACCGGCGTGTAGTAGTGGCTTTATGCCACTGCGTTTCGCATCAGGTAATGCCGGGCTTCGGCGCCCAACCTACCTTAGAGGACGGCAACGCATCTATAGCTCCTCTGGTGTTGCACGGGGTCGTGGGCGGCGGTGATCACTCGGACGACGGAGGTCAGGTGAAGAAAGTTAAATTAAAAGTCCAGAGAAGCCGTTTGTAAAAAATTATATTCATTTTTAGAGAAGGAGTTCGGAGACATTGCTGCAGATTAAAACAATGAACTTTTTTTTATTAAATCTTTTGTTACCTACTTATGAAGAAAACATATTGTTACTCCTTGAGTCCTGTAGAGTTCTAAGATTTCTTGTGTGGAGTAGTCACTTTAAGTTTAAAACTTAGGAGTTGGTAAAAACCCAGACCAGCCCAGAAAGCCGAAGGTTTGGTTTCGGTTTCGGCTTAAAACTAGTTTACCTCGGACACTAGTAGGTACAACATATATTATGTGAAAAAGATAATTTCCTTAACACATTCTTCAGAAATGTTTGACAGGACACGCATAGACGGCAGGACTATTGACGTCCGCTTCTTCTGAGAATAAACACTAGGTAACTATTACACTTAAATTTTTATGTGTTCGGATTTATTTTCGTTTTTATATTATTAACAAATATATGTATAAAAATGAATTTTTGTTGTTTTTATGATTGTCCGGTTTTTGTATGGAGTTAGCCGACGAAACATTTTATTCGAATATAGTATAATATGGCCCTCTTCTGTATATATCTATCTATCATAATATTTTTCGTAAATTCTGTTTGGCTTCTAGTCAGAATAAACTCGAACGAAGCTTTTTAGCCTGTTTAGGATACTGCGCTCCGCTGCAAAGACACGAAAGCGGTGCGGGCGCAAGCGCAGTGTCCTCGACATATGTAATCCTGTTACAAGACGGTCAGGAAATGCTAGAATTCAATCTGAACAGTACAAAATGCGGATGTCTTATATCCATATTTCGTACTTTGGACACAGCGATCGTAATAAGTAATTATTTTTGTGGAATTATTTTCTAGGTATTATTAGAGACTCTTTTTTTTATCTTAGCGGATAAGATATCTTCTGATGTTTGTTATAGACGTAGATGTCTTTAAATAATCTCTTCTCTATAAAAAGCATATATTTAAGTGCTTCGAAGAGTTATTTTGTGGCCAAGTAGGGTATAATAAATCTGGAAATTCCCAAGAGCGTTGGGTAAAATATAATGTTTTTGTGTTTTCAGGAATATGGTATTGAAGTCGGTCTGTTGGTCACAAACTGGTTTCATCATCGTCTTACATACGTCGCTACGTGTTTTGGCCACTCTTTTAGGCCTTTGACGAAACTTATATTTAGATTAGATTAAGCGTCCCCTCATTAAACGAGATGTATTTAAGTGTAATGAAATAACATCTTTGTTGCGTCGAATTGGAGATCTTTTCGGAGATATTAGTATGAAGCTTATGTTCGTAAAACTGATAATTATATTGGAGTTTTGTCTATTAGGTTATTGGGATCTATCGAAAAATAATTAATTTTGATCATATCTTTCCCTGTGACTTCGATAGTAGACTTTGTAGTAGACGCTTTTAAATTGTCATTTTATTTTGTGAAAAATATTCTTTGAACTTCAAATAAATGAATACCATTACATTGTTGCATTATTGCGTCCTCTTTATAGTCTATCGAGCATGTATGATGATTTTACATTACCGTAGTTTTCAGAATATCACAACGAAACGCACGCCAAAAATGGAACTTGTTTTTGTCATTTTTTTGGGACATGTTTATTGCCAAAGAAATATATTTTTACGTCATAAAACTGAATCTTTCAAAATCTTTCAAATATTCTTGAATTGGACTTGGTATGTGATGTTCAAAAGCGAAACTCAATTTTGTTGTTTGTCCTTTAATTGATTTTATGACGTAAGATTTTCAGCCTTGGCACCAGGACGACTCACGGCGTTGGTATTGGTACTTTATTTACTTGATTAATTTATTATTATTATCTTCTTACAATATTTCTTTAATATCGACGTGTCATATGGGGTTGAATGATTTATATGTATAATGGAACGTATTGGTATAATAAATTTTACAATCAAAAATTGGCTTGCTCTATCATTGAATCGTTTGATATGCTTTTAAGGGTTAACAAAATGGGCGCACTTTAATTTTGGCATTATATATGACTATATGGCGATTTGATTGAATTGTGACGTTTTGCCACTAACAAAAAATCAGAGTAGCTCTTGTTAGTAGTATCTTTTAAATGTCTAATATGTTAAACGTATTTGAATGCAAAAGGACGCCGAGTTTAATACATTTTTATTGATATATGTTTTTATGAATGTAAAGACTCGATTTGGAGAAACTGAATTTAGAAAATATTTAGTTTTGGTAATGGACCAAACATGCGACGTCGTTCATCTCAACATTTCAAAATTTGAAGAAAGAATATCCTGAATACGCTTCGTTTTCGCCTCTTCTTAGCAACTGTCGGTTTTAATGGTAAGTGTGTAAGTCATCGAATTTGGAGTTTTTGTTTGGTTGGGTATGCATGGATCTCCACTTTATTGTTTATTTTCTTGGACAAAATTTGGGCAGATTTATTTGTATTGAAAATGTAGCAAATTGATTGATTTACCGTTGGCGTAATGCAGCATGATATATTGGATTGGTTGGTCTGCGACAATATCGTATTCCTCTCGGCCAATCTTGGATGATTATTTCGTAAACATTTGAAATAAGTTTTTTTTTGACAAGACTACTTACTAACTTTTGGTGTAGTTCATATAAACTTTAGTCCCAAATCGATATCTTTATAAATTTGATAAAGGAATATAGTATTATTTGAATAAATAACAGCTTTCAGGTGAGCATTAAAAGGAATACAAATTATAAAGGTTTTGAGGACCATTAGTGATGGATAAAAGAAGGAATGATCAAAGAACATGCTTATAAGAACTTCCACGTCTTCGGAGTACTAAAGAACATGCTCATAAGGAATTCCATATCCTCGGAGTATTATATGGTATGTTATACTCATAAACCTTGACTTATTTTAAAAATAATATTAGTATAAAATGGTTTAAATGTGATAATGATTTTCAGAAATCAATAAATTGGGGAACTTTAGATATCTTTAAAGTGATATTATTGGGAAACAAAACGTGAGTATTCTATTTGAAACTTTAGAAGCTTGTATCTATTTTTATGTATTTCTTGTTACAATAAAATATTTTTCTTAAATTTAACCGTCGTTTCATTAGGACAAATTATTTGGCAATATTTTTTATTTTGACGCGTCTTATTTATTAGTTAGCGTGTATAATTATACTTGTATCTTCTAACTGCTCCCTAATTATACTAATGTTATTTCGCCTATAAACATAGCCTATAATTTGATTGTCAATCAATGTTTCTTTATATATTCCATAATACTAATAAAGTAATATATTAAGGAGTCGTGTTGCTGGGGCACAAGCGTGTGAATGTAAACGCGACACAGGTGGTAGCGTTCAGTTCCAGCTCTCAATACGCAATGCCTCGAAAATTTAGGCGGAAATTGGGGGACGGAGTGTCTTAACACTAGGTTCCCTCTGCCCTGCTAGATACAGCGTGAAGCTGATTTATATACGAGTAAATAAATATGTACTTCTAAAATATCGATGTAATATACAAAACAAACAGACTTGACATTGAGACCTATGTCAATTATTGAAATATATTAAGATTAGAACATTATATAGAGTGGCAAGTTATATTATGAGAGATTTTAGTACTAAGATGCTTTCAACGTATTTACAGATAGAAATAGACATCACTTAAGAGCTTTCCTAATTGTGCAAATAATACAGATAATTTTACGCCATATCATTTTCATGTATTTCGACCACATTTAGTGTTTCTAATATGTAAATTAACGATCATATAGTATTTACTTTACTATTAACGTATGTCTAATTTATCCATATATCAATTACATAGTATATGGAAAGCTGGCACTTAGAAATTAGTATTTAATTTAATAAAATTAGAACCAACCATCAATTGAGGTATAGGCGAGTGACTGTAGATGTGACATGTTGTAGGCTCATTTCCCACTCGAGTGGTGTCAGCAAAGCGCGGCGTTAAGTTTCGGCACTCACTACGCAATGCTTCTAGAATTCAGCTAAAAGTGGGCAGCGGAGTGTCTTAACACTGGGCTCCCTCTGTCTACCTTGCTATTAGAGATACACCGTGAAGCTGAAAAAAAATTACAACTTTTTTTTATGTCTATCATGACTAGCTTTATTTAACATATTGGTATAGTAATAATCAGCTTCACGCTGTATCCCGCACACAGCAGGGCAGGCAGAGGGAACCTAGTGTTAAGACACTCCGTTCCCTACTTTCTGCCGAATTCTTGAGGCATTGCGTGTTGAGTGGCAGAACTCAACGCCGCGCTTAACCTCGACACCAGAGCGAAGAAATGCAAATATAAATTTAAGTAAATATTTCATCTCCTCGAGTCGGGATCGAACCTACAACCAGTCGTTTTACAGTCTCACTTCGTGCTGCTGCGCTACGATTGGCCTCAAACTGGTATCGTGTACCTATATATTATTTATTAAATTGTTTCCCATTGCAGGTGGAATTACTGCGCTATTTTATACATCCCAATCGAACAGTTTCCATTTCAATTCGGATATTGACATATTTATTTTTTGACTATTTACAATATATAATGAAAAACACCACAAGAAGTAAAAAATGTTGAAAAAGGTAATTTTAACAAAAAACAAAAGGTAATTTTAACAATTACATATTTTACACAGTTATATGTATATTATACATATATAGTCATTAAACCTTAACAGGTTTAATGACTATATATGTATAATATACATATAGCGAGACACAGCGAAAATATACGAAATAAATTTAGTAAGTATACAAAATGTGCATTTGTTATTTTGATATATGAACCTTTCAGGTTTAGTTTGTTTACAGGCGACTGTGGTGTACGTATTATTTTATATCATCGTAATATCGAATTAGTTATATCAAAATTATGGAGGATAAAAGGCAAAATTGATGAATGATGAATTAGGTATTTACATAGATATACATAATTATTTACAATGTAGACTGTATTTAATTCAAAGAAATAAACATATTTTTATAAAAATAAAGACTATAGTTTTATTTTGATAATAATATAAGTAGTGGGATTTTTCGATATTATAATAATATTTATTAACTATTCCAGTTAGCTAACTTTGTTTCGTTTCGTTGTAAAAAATAAATGAAAATATGATACAAAATGTAATATATATTTTTTTTAAATGTATGATTCTCGAAAAATACACCACATTAAATAGGTACAAGGCAAATTATGATTCCTGCACTACTGCACAGTTGAAACACTATTATATTCTTTTGCTTTTTGATTTCTTAATATAACCGAAACTGGTTTCGAAGGTCAATTAAGTATCTTACCTCCCTTACGATTGATTCACTCTTGCGTTACATTTAGTTTTTAACATTGTTATATTATCAATTTCTACATTCTGACGATACGATTCTCACTTATACCTCCATAATAGCTTGGGTTCAGCACTGCATCATAATAGCACCACAGGGGCAGCTGAAGCATGGCTGCACTGTCCCATCAATGCAGAAAACCTGTTAATTCTATGACCACCATTGCTATCGATTATAAACAAATTTAATTTTTTTCTACTTTCGTATCTTATCTGCTATTTCTACTGAACATACCTTCTTCCTAGATGTTATATGGTCAATATGGGCCTATGATTAATTTACATTCAAAACCTTAGTTCTTAAGTTAAAAAAATAAATTGTTTATAGATTAAATAAATTGGAATAATCTGGACTGTTATACAAAGTGTTTTTGTCATCACCACTTTAAATGAAACCACAGTTTTAACTACTCCATAAAAGCCTAACACAATTAAAAAAAGAGGTTTTCCCAAAATGAAAAAGTGTTTTTTATCAAACAAAATAAATAATAATAGGTAAAAGTGGAGGCGGTGTTGCCATCTACCTTCGTAACCATATCCCGTTCTCTATTCTCAGCAAATCAAATTCAAAGTACTCGGAATCGGCTGAACATCTATTCATAGAGGTTCTGATTGGCCGAGCAAAACTTTTATTGGGTGTTTTTTATAGTCCATCCCTCCATATAGACTATTTTGACGGCTTTGAAAATATTTTAGAGTTATTTGTGTCTAATGAAGACCATACTATTATTATGGGAGATTTTAATACCTGCCTTATCAAGAGCGATGTACGTGCCAAGCGTCTACTAAACATCATCAATAGTTCCAATCTGAATACTCTTCCATCTAAAGCCACTCATTATTTTCCTAATTGTTCGCCTTCTTTATTAGACCTTCGTTTTGTTTCCTCTTTGCACCACGTTGAGAGCCATGGGCAATTTCCAGCTGAATTTACTTATCTTAATTTACTTATCTTATAAAATACGCCCTCCTAAGTTAAGACCTACCGTGGTAATGCGTCGTAGTTTTAAGAATTTTAAAAATGATTTATTTTTGAAAGAGCTAAATAGTATTGATTGGAATTCTATCTTTAACGTTGGTACAATAGATGAAAAGCTTGAATTGTTTAACTCTCTTTTAACAGAACTGTTCGATAAACACGCCCCTTTCCGTCCTATTAAGTTAAAACACCTTCCTGCCCCTTGGCTAACCCAAGAAATAAGAGCCCTTATGTTGAAACGAAACCGAGCCAAATGTAAGTACAAATTGAACCCCAGTGACATCAATCTTATTAAGTATAAACATCTCCGGAATCGCTGCAGTAAAGTATGTAGAGATGCCCAGCGACAGTATATACACTCTTCTATTGAAAACAGTAAACCTTCTAAGATCTGGAAATTTCTGCAGACACTTGGAATTGGCCGACAACCATCTACCATCTCGCATAACCTTGATCTCGACGCTCTGAACGGATTTTTTGCTACAACTATTCCAATGGATAGCAGGGAAAAGCTTAATTCTCTTAACCATCTCCTTTCATTACCTGTCCCTGGATATCCTTCTTTTCATTTTACTCCCGTTAATCACAGCGATATCAAGTTTCATATATTTTCAATTAAATCGGATGCTACGGGGAGTGATGGAATCAACCGTAAAATGATTCTCTTAATACTTAATACCATTCTACCTGTACTTTCCCATATTTTCAATTTCTCCTTATCCTCCGGTGAATTTCCTAGTGCCTGGCGTAAAGCTCATGTACTTCCAATCCCTAAAGTTAAAAATCCAGAATCTTTTTCCAACTATCGCCCTATCTGTATCCTTCCCTTTTTGTCTAAGGTATTGGAGCGTATCGTCCATTCCCAACTATACGGCTACCTATACAAGCATAACATCCTCACTGAGTATCAGTCCGGCTTTCGCAAAGGGCATAGCACAGTTACTGCTCTCACCAAGGTATGTGACGATATACGCTCCAATATGGACAACAAACAACTTAGCATTCTTGCTCTGTTGGATTTTAGTAATGCATTCAATACGGTCGATTACGAACTCTTATTGGCTGTCCTGCGTTCCATCAACATATCTCCTAAGGGCGTGACGTGGTTTCGTAGTTACTTGTATGATCGTCATCAATGTGTACGTGTCCTTAATAAATGTTCTTCCTTTCATCTCCTTTCCGCTGGTGTGCCGCAAGGCAGTGTTCTCTCTCCTTTATTATTCTCCTTATTTATTAATACGATCACTCAATCTCTTTCATCCTCTTTCCATCTATATGCAGACGATTTACAAGTTTACGTCTCTGCCTTGCCTCGAGATATTGATGAAGCTATTGCTAAACTTAATTTTAATTTACATAATATTTGTATCTGGTGCAAATCCTATGGATTACGTATAAATCCTATGAAATCTCAGGTTATTTTAATCGGTAGTCCTATGCAATTATCTAAAATCGATTATAGCGCTTTACGTCCTATTCGCTTTGACAGTTCCATTCTTACATACAGCAGTTCTGTCAAGAATCTTGGTCTCCTAATTGATAACTCATTTTCCTGGTCCGGTCAAATTGCCGAAGTTAGTAGGAGAACCTTTGCTACAATCGGCTCATTAAAGCGCTGGAAACATTTTATACCAATTAAGACCAAAATATCGTTAGCCCACGCCCTTATACTACCTATTTTGGACTATGCGGACAGCTGTTACCCGGACGTTACAGAGGATCAGCTGAATAAGCTCGAACGGCTACAAAACATGTGTATTAGATTCATTTTTAGCTTACGTAAGTTTGAACATGTCTCAGAATACCGCACGAAACTCAAATGGCTCACTATTAGACACCGCCGCAACTTGCATATCCTTTCACTCCTTTATACCATAATTTACAATCCTTTCAGTCCTTCCTATCTAAAAACCCGGTTTCATTTTTTAGGCGCTGATACATCCTCTCAACTTCAACTTCGATCAAGATTTGACAATCGACTAATGTTGCTAACTGCTCACACGCGCTTTTATGGTGAATCCTTTTCTGTGAAAGCGGTAAAACTATGGAACATGATTCCATCAAACATTCGTCACTCCAAATCCTTAAATGTATTCAAAAATCGTCTAACTAATTATTTTCTTGCTTTACAATAATTATTTATTTATTTATTTGCAATATAGTATGTATGAGTGTGTATTTATATAGTTGTATGTATGTATGAACATATATTTATATGTATATATATGTGTGTATTCATATGTTGCGTATATTTGTATGCACTATTATTTATTTATTATTTAACTTTTCGTTATTTAATTTTTTTTCTTGTTTTTATATTTTAAAATTGCACTAGCCCGTTTCTCTTAAGACTAATTTCTTTCTTCAAGGGTTGTCTGTAAGAGATTGCTATCAGCAATAAGACCGCCTTTGCACGCTCTGGAATTATTTTAAGATTGTTCTCTATTTTTATCTGTAACAGCTTTGTGTGCAATAAAGTTTTTCTATCTATCTATCTAATAAAATTATCGTTGTAAAATAAATATATACAAATATATTTATATTAGCCTAAGCCACTTTTATTAATATATTTCTTTACAAACGCCATTTGTAAAGAATGACGTAAACAAATGCTAACCTGTCAAAGCGGCAACGTCGCACACGCCTCATTCATGGAATCAAATCTTGACGTAAGTAATGGCGGTGAACTGATCTTAAATCAATGAAACCTTTATATTCATTTTATATGGACTTCTGATGCATAAACTTAGTGTGACACTACTAATCAGTAGTAATAGGTTTTCTTGGACCCTTTGTAATGCTTTTACAAATATACAACAAACTGAAGGACATCTACGTCTAATACGCCATTTTAAAATAAAAACACTAATTGAAAGTAAAAAAAGTCTCCAAATGCATGAAGTAAATATCACGAAACATAAATAATGATAATATCTAAAATTAGTAATACAAAATGTTTTACACAAGAAAAGGACAAAAGATAATAAAGTCATAGGCTGAGTCAAGAGAGAGTCAAGTCGCGTATAAATACTTACGAAGCAATACACGAAACTAATAGTACCTAAAACTAATACTGTCAATTTTTTGATAGAAGCTATAAAAATTGGCATTACTATTTCCGCTTGAGGGTAATATAGTTAAATACCTACTTAAATATATCAAGTATAGTTAAATCAAAAACGAATACTGATTCTTGAAAAAGATCATAATTTTACCTAGAAATCCAAATACTAGTTATCAATAAAGATTTAAATATTTAAAAGTTACGATTACAAGTCAAGTTAGTAATTTTTTATTATTTATTTTTCACATAATATCTATAAATAAAGATGTAATTATTACAAACAATTATTTATCCTTCAAAAATTTATAATTAGAGATATTAATTAAGATTTTATAAATAGAGATATTAAATAATTGAAGTTGTCAATAGTTTCCGAAATTTTATGATTTTAAAATATAACATGGTGGAGGGTGGCATTCAGCTACGTCGTTCGAAGGTCGGCTCCTTTTGTGTTTCGCGCCAATTTTGTAGAAAAAGTTACTATATCGTGCAGGAGTGATTGCTTAATAAAACAAAATACTTTATAATTAAAGTAGATTACACTTTTACGCATGATTTGATATTAAAATAATTAATAAAATTATCAATAGTCATTATATCATTTATTTTTTATTAAGATTCGTTTCTATTTAATTTTTATACAATTTTATATGAAACTTGTTAAACAAATTTAAATAATAACAAAAATCTTAATTAAAAGTTTGAAGAGTATTTTAATTAATGGCAGCACCATGGCACTATTGTGAACTATTACAATGTTTATCTGTGCATGCACAAAAAATAAAACATAATTTAGCGGCAAGTTTTCTTGTGTTTACTAAGGTAAATATCTATAAACAAAATAAGTTTTGTACGTCTTTAGACATTGAATAATTATTAAGTACTTAAATTATTTGGATGTTGTTTAATATAATTTTATCATTAATTTTATCATTAATCGAATTTTTAAAATCATTATGACAATGACTTGTGATTACTGAGTATTTTTTTAAAATATATTAGGACTACCACTATACGAGCAGAGACACGACAAAGTGATTTTATTACATGATAATGCTCGGCCACATGTGGCAAAACCAGTCAAAACTTACCTGGAAACACTTCAATGGCAAGTTCTACCCCACCCGCCGTATTCACCGGACATAGCCTCCTCCGATTACCATTTGTTTCGGTCGATGGCGCACGGTTTAAGCGAGCAGCGCTTCCATTCTTTTGAATAACCCGAAAAATGGCCTGATTCCTGGATTGCCTCGAAAGATGAGTTGTTTTTCCGACGGGGGATTCAATTGCTACCAGAGGGATGGGAGAAAGTGGTCTCTAATGATGGACATATTTGTATTTTTTTTTTACATTTTCAAATGGTGTCAAAACGTACATAACGAAAAACAATAAATGTTTTTAGCAGATTTACACTAAGCCGACGATATAAATGTTTGCTAAACTTTTATATCTAAAAACCAATTTGTCACTTTCTTAGAACAGCTTATTTATAGTAATCTATCAATTTTCAATAATGCCAAGCAAAGTTATATTTGCTTAGAATTAACATAAGCCAACGTGGCCTTTTTCAAAATAAATGTATCGGATGTTTAAAGGTTTTCACTTGGCGTTAACGTTAATAGGTGATAAACTCTTAATAATGTGGGTACCTACTTACTGCTACCATTAATCCTCTTTGTTTGGCCGAATTTCGTAGTAATAAAACATTACAAAAGTGAGTATTTCTAATATTTTATAAATTTTTTATCATTTTTAAAATGTTATTCCACACTTAGGAAAGAAAAAAATACTTATTAAGAAAACGTATAAAAACGTATGACTTAGTGGGTCAGAGCGCTTGGACGGTTTCCATAGAGGCTTGGGTTCATATCCCGCTACGTTCCAATTTTTATGCGTTTTCTTAATAAGTAAAAAAATACAAATATTCAATTGAATAATTAAAATATATATCTAATTAAAAAAAATAAATAAAAAATAATTTCGGCAATTAATTTCGTTTTTATTTTGTGAAAAATCTTTGTCTTTACAATTTTAGTATAATTAATAAATATTATATTAAATTATATATTGGCCATTGTGGTCCAATATCACTGAAAAGAGCAACTGTTGAGTTTCTTGCCGGCTCTTCTCAGCAGAACTGCCTTCCGAACCGGTGGTAGCTTTTTTTTTGTTTATATGTTCATTCGACGATTCAAAAGTGCTTATAAGAGTCTATTTGAATAAAGAATATTTTGAATTTGAAATTTGAATTTATCTTTTGCCATCTTCAGTAGTTGCACAATTCGATGCTCATATTTTTTTGTCTTTGGTTAAACAACGATCTAGATGATTTTTCACCTCTTAATTATATATTTCACTCTGTGAGAATGAAATGGGGAACCCAAGGATATTATAAATTTAATATCTCACCTATATTTCAAGTTGTTATTCGCCGGTTTTCATTCACTATTGGCTTTATTGAATCTTTATCAGTTTTGACCGATCTTTCAAAACATGGTGCATCTTCAACTTCAAAATTGCAGGACCGAAATTTTGCTATTCTGGCGTACTGTCAACATAATTATCTTTTCCATACAAACAGATTAATTTCTTTTTGGCTTGAATAGCCTTTTTACCTTTTCTATACTAAAGTATAATATAACGAAAATGCTGCTTATTGTTCTTATTATTTAAAAGGGCACCAATTAAAAACTACAGGATAGATTCAATCGAACTTTTTCACACACGAGTTTTGCTATATCAGTAAGAAGCTGAAATTTTGTTCTCTCTAAACATAAATATTATACGATTTATCCTTTATACGAAGTCCTCTGTAGGGAAAAAACTAAATTACTTTCCGAATTTCCGTACTATAGGTACAAAGTGTTATAATATCAAACATTATAACACTTCGTATCTGCAACTTAATTTAACAAATTCAATTAATAAAAAAATTATTAAAAAATATTTTAAAAAAATCATCCAAATTTTTACATTTAGAACGTAGTTTATTACAAACAGTATCTGTTGGTATAAGGCGAAATTACTTAAGAATAACAACATAAAACAAAATTTCAGCTTCACGCTGTATCCCGCACACAGCAGGGTAGGCAGAGGGAACCTGGTGTTAAGACACTCCGTTCCCCACTTTCTGCCGAATTCTGGAGGCATTGCGTGTTGAGTGGCAGAACTCAACGCCGCGCTCAACCTCGACACCAGAGCGAAGAAATGGAAGTATAAATTTAAGTAAATATTTCATCTCGAGTGGGGACCGAGCCCACAACCAGTCGGTTTTACAGTCACACTTCGTGCCGCTGCGCCACGACTGGCCTCATTTTGACAACAAAATTTGCTCTTGTAAAATACACACCTTTAATATTAGTTCAAACTACAATATGCATATCTCAAAAACAATGAGTACAGATTAACTATTTTTAAATCAATTTCAAAAATGAAGTAATAACTTTCATTATTATGTAAATAGAAACTTTTATAAGAACTAGACAGAATTCCATTAATGACATTATCGAACTGCCAATACATAAATTTACAACTCCTCCGCTTCTTACTGAAACAAAAAGTATTAGTAAGACATTATTCAGTATATTTTAGTATAGTAACCAGTTCTTATCATTTGGTAAGTATATAGGTATATATGTATAATGTACGAGGTCATTTAGTTTAAAGTAATTAGTAAAATACAATGAAATGAAAATACTTTATTTTTTTTCTAAACGACAGTTTATTAAACTAAAGAGCAGGAGGGTATATGTATTCAGTTATTCCAATTACCTAAAATTCTTAATAGGTTCGAATCCACTATGGCAAATTTTATTTGACGAAAATAGTTTAATTATACATAGTGCATCTTCAAGAGGTTAATAAGATTGATGCCATTTAGGACTCGATTTTACTCGTGCAATATTATTATATAACTATGAAGTTTTCTACAGAAAGTGGGGAACGGAGTGTCTTAACACTAGGTCCCTTCTGCCTGCGCGCGGTCCCCACTACTACTGCTGCGTGCGGGATACAGCGTGAAGCTGATTTATTTATTTATCTATGAAGTTTACTTACGCAAAATATCATAATAGTCAAATATAATATCTCTAACAACTCTGACTTTTGGAAATGATGTTATTTTTACTATGAGCTTGTTCATTTTAGTTCCAGATGTAAAGTCTTCGTTATCCTTATAATATATATCAAGCTCACAGGAATTGAGGCAGCCACAATCACGAGATATCCGCGGTAGACCCTCGACGTGGTTGAATTTTTTAAAAATTTCTTCAGATGCTTCCAAAGCTATTATTTCCTTTCTATAATAAAGAACGCATTTCAATTCGTATACGTAGCAAGTGCGTTCATGTTCTGCAAATCAAATAATGTAGGTACGTTACCAACTTATGTGTTTATAAATAAAGTAATTGTATTTTTTTCCAGCTTTACCCTGTATCCTGCTTGTAGCGGAGTAGGCAGAGGGAGCCTAGTGTTAAGACACTCCGCTCCCCACTTTCCACAGTATTCTTTTTGAGTGGCGCAACTCAAGGCTACGCTTTGTCTCGACACCAGAGCGAAAATATTAAATATTTTATTTCCACGAGTGTTGTGAGTGACTAATTTTTATCTTAGATAAGAATTAAATATATATTAATATAGGTTTATTACATTGCACACTTACTTAGTGATCGGTAAAAGTGAGGTACACATCCACAAAGTTTATGAATCATTTTAATTCTACATTCCAGAACACAATGGCTATACGAATAAATAGGATATCTTGCATCTGTAGGTTCGTCAATAAAGCTGAAATGAAACAAATGTATTAACTTTGCACTCTTATTATGGTTGTAGGGCTGTATTCTGGTCCAGGTTCAAGTTATTTAATAAAAAGGGCCACAATCTCACAGGAATTAAGGCAGCCACAATCACAGGGGTGGACTGTAACATGACGGTTGTGTGTTTGATTCCCATTCCACGGAATGAAATATTATTTTTTAATATTTTCATTTTTTCGCTCTGGCACCAAGGGAAAAGCCCGGCATTGAGTTCCGCCACTCAACACGCAATGCCTCGAAAAATTCGGAGGAAAGTGTGGAACGAAGTGTCTTAACCCTCTGCCTACCCTGCTGTATGCAGAATGCAGGGTAAAGCTGAGTGATATTATAATAATTCGTAATATACAATCTCAATTAGTACATTGGCTGTTTATATGAACTAAAAAATGTTACTATTTCATACCGGCACTTTCGCAGACGCAAAGACTTGTATCGTAGTTCTTCGGAGATACGACTACTCCAAACAGATAGCCCGAATGTTATCACACCCTCAACATCAAAAGTGAAAGTTGATGTGGTACTAGTTGTGATTTCATCAGGACTATGGATGAAAACCTGCAAATATTATTTATAGCTTAAGCAATATAGAAGTTATTGGATTTTTGGCTTAGGATACGAAAATAGTATCTAAAAAAATACTGTAACTGATATCCCAAACTCCTTTGAAAATATTATTTAATAAATAATGCCTTGGCTCGTGATGTGTCTAGTGGTTAGAACCGTTTATAGTTGTGAT
>JAAIXJ010000169.1:127543-190633 GCA_013403705.1 Heliconius hermathena
CACTCGGGACGACAATAACTCGTCTCGATTAATATATTTTTTTATTCAAAATATATAGTTTGTATTATTCATAATTAACTATGTTATTTATGTGTATTGCCATGCATATTTTATTTTATTTATTTATTTATTTTAAACTTATACTCAAGGTACATACTGTTACAATACCTTGTAAACGGATGCATAATTTGTTAACTCTATGTGGAAGTCAGCTTCGAAAACGGAGAGTTCAATGTTGTTCTTAACATAAAGTTGGTCATTTTTTTTTCTTTTCCTAGGAATAGTTAAAAAATATAGTAAGACGCTTACTAAGAGGCTGTAAATACGACGGTTGCGCGGCGCTTAGTTCCCCCACTCAACACGCAATATCTCGAGAATTCGGCAAAAAGATGGGGAACGGAGTGTCTTACCACTACGTTCGTTCTATCTACCCTCCTTTATATGTGATATAGCGTAAAATTTAGAAAATAGGAGCTTTTTAATTGAATTATCTCAAATCTACACATATTTCATATGGTTACTTATTATAAATGAATCTATGTATATATATTATTATATATGTATGTAGGTACATTTAAAATTAAATTGTAAACTTTGAAAATTTGTACGATGAAATATTCTTCTATATTTTATTATTAATGTAAAAGTAAAGCTCACTCGGGCGTATCGTATTTTGCAACATTGGAATTAATCACGTGGCACATTCCCATTTCCGTCATAGCCACCTCCACGCCGATCGACCAGTTCATATTAGTGGTCAGCCAGCTGTTTTCAAATTTCCTGAACACAGAAGCCGCTACTGTTGCATAGTCTTTTGGATGAATTAACTATTCACAATAAAACATTAATTTAATACTACGCTTCCAATATACCTGAGGCCAGTCGTGGCGCAGGGGCACAAAGTGTGACTGTAAAATCGACTGGTTGTGGGTTCGATCCGCACTCGAGAGTATTCCCGCCTCGGAAAGCGGAAAAAGGGGAAAGGAGTGTCTATCTGTCCCTCTAGCGTGATGCTAAAAAAGTATGTAAAAAAGTATGTATGTATTATAATATTTTTTTTTAATTATTTTTTTTCCATAGTGGTACTCACTGCAATAACATCATCTGGAATAGCGAAGTCTAAATATTCCAAAGTGTCCAAGGCAGATTGTGATATAGCCCACATATAAGCGCCTACATCCAATCCTGTTAGATTATTCGTAGCACTGCAAAAAAAACAATAATATCAACATATTATTTTAAAAATATTACCTTCTATAATATTGTATGTGGATATACGTTATTGCTAAAAATATGACTTACTCAATAAACGATCGAAATGTTTCAACATCCGGTTTGTATAGTGGACAAAGAGTTATTGCAGGATAGGAAATATTCCAATCAAAGTAGTTCATTTCAACGCTCATTACAGTAGGTGCAGCCTATGAGAACATATAAAAATGTATAATTATAGATTTGTGCCTATTTTTTTTATTGGCAATGAAAACTGACGAATTTCATTTAATAACATAATACAAAATTTGATAAAAACTTACCATGAATCTCGAGTATTGTATGTTTAGTAAAAGAAAAACGATGCCAAAACATACTATGAAACTAGTTATCCAAAAGATCCTGTGAAACAGAATCAATTCTTATGAGTTAGTGTAAGTGCATTGTTTAATCCTTGTTGATAATTGTTTGTTTTAATAACGAAATTAGTAACTATTAGTTTGTTTTTAATAAGGGAATTAGTATCCATTAGGTTAACAATGCGTAATCTATACTTATAATAAATCTGTAGAAAAGTCGTTTCTGTACATTGAAAATATTAAAAAAAAATTAGCCAGGGTGTTAAAGGATAATTAACAGAATCCATTTCCAACATTATTGGAATTTTTGTCTGTTTGTCTGTTTATCTGTTTTTGTGAACGCGTATCACGTAAAAAGTACAGAATAAATTTAAGCAACTTTTATACATAAAAATTAAAAGTAAATCAGAGTAACTTTTAGTGTTTATTTCATTGTAATCGCTTCACTCTATCAAAAGATATAAGTATTTAAGTTTTCAAGACGTTAATATTTGAGATAGTAAAAAACGACACAAGTAACGCTATCTATTGACTAATAGTAGGTACTAACGAATCTTGATAACGCAAAAAACGTTCTGTGGAGTTAAACACTAATTACGACGGAAGGAATATTAATCATTTTAATACTAAAAAATATTAATCATTTAAATACTAAAGATATAAGTATTTAAGTTTTCAAGAAGTTTATATTTGAGATATTAAAAAATCGATACAAGAACGCTATCTATTGACCAATAGTAGGTACTAACGAATCTTGATAACGCAAAAAACGTTCTGTGGAGTTAAACACTAATTACGACGGGAGGAATATTAATCATTTTAATACTAAAGAATATTAATCATTTTAATACTAAAGATATAAGTATTTAAGTTTTCAAGAAGTTTATATTTGACATATTAAAAAATCGATACAAGAACGCTATCTATTGACCAATAGTAGGAACTAACGAATCTTGATACTCTCTTCCATACGCGTAACGCTATCACTAATTGTGATGGGATCTTAATAGATGGTGCTGTGCATAAAAGAAAATATAGTTTGGAAAGGTTACCGCTACACTTTATCAAAAAATAATGTACTTAAAGTTTTAAAGATATTTATATTTGAAAAAAAAAAGAAATTATTAAGAAATAAATTATTATATTGTTGAGTTATTATCTGCTTAACGTTAATTACGTCATGTAAGTGTAATCTATACTTATAATAAATTTAACATAACATTGTAATATTTTTCTAACAATGCTCGAATGGTTACAGTTCAATTGTAAGTCCAAAAGAATGACTTTAGAAACGTCTTATTTATTTGACTGTTGATAAATTTACGTATTCTTAAAGTACAATTGTTCATAGTACTGATTATAAAGTAAACTACATTGAATTGTTGGTGAAGATTACCTTCGTAACAGTCTAGCTTAATTCGTAATTATTTAACACAGTGATAAAGAATGACTTAATATTCAAAGAAATATATTGAATAGATTCTTCAGTCCGTTCGTTCGTTTATGTTATTAATATTTTTTTAAGAAACGTATTATATAAGAAAAATAACTTTTAGGAGCAACCTCTAAAAAATTGTGTCTCAACTAAAAAATGCCCTGACACTGTTTATAAAAATATCCCGCAGTAATATTTCATAACTTACAAGCGACACGTACCGACATTGTACTAAGGCACCTGTATGTTGCATGCATGTATGTGCCAAGGGTATTTTAGGGTACATACCTCAAAATCCTTATAAGACTAGATATAAGTTTGTTATTTTTTTATCCGTCTGTCAAGACTATTTTGTACAAGATCGGTTAACGGTTAGATACCTCAATGTTCAAGTCTATATTCCCTTAGAGCACAAAAAATCTATTTTCTAAATCATCGCAATCAAATGACGATGGAATATGAGGGTTTATGCTTCGTTTTTTGTCGCATTTTCTATCATAACTATAGGATAATTCCCGTTGATATACAATTACGAAATTTGTTAAGAAGTTAAAACTTACGGCGCGTATAAAGGAAAATTCCAAAATTATTTTTCAAAAATTGACTACTTATTGTATTTGTGTCACAGAAGAAAAACATTAGGTACAAATTTTAATCTGTACTTAATTTGATACAAAATGACAACTTAATTAGTTATTCTTTTGGTGTATCTCCATTCATGAAATTGGTATGAAACTCTCGGGTCATGAGTTCGACTTGAACTTGACCGAAAATGTTGATTATTTTATATTTAGATTATATAAAAATGCCTAAAACATGCTTTCTATGTCTATTCTGTATACCAATTATATATTTAACTATAATAATATGTTACTAATTTAAAAACTGTACAGAAGCTAATATAAGTTATTTTACAAAGAATATCGTGAATACTTATCCAAATCAATTAATTAATAATTAAGGCTGTTTGTAATATCTATATTTATTAAATGAATAATCATGTAATTCAAGCGGGCAAAGGCGAGCAGGCCGCTAGTAAGGAATAAATACTGAAAGTTTTCCAATTTCAATATCCTTTAAATATTCGATTTTTTCCAAAAAAAAACACAAATTCTCAAATATCTACCGAACAACTGAAAATCGGCGAAGCTCCTCTTAACATAGACAACCGTTGATCCGTGGATCGCGGTACATCCTGTATATTATGTATGTTTGTAACGGATACTTTGAACGTGATTTTTGAAAAGAATAGAAAAACCAACACGCTTTTGTGAAACAATGAACTAACTTAATTTAATCGATGTGAAAAAAGCCTTCTCCTTTTAAGCGATCTATTCTTATTTACATTATTCTTAATTCAAATTAATAGTCTTAGTTCATTATTTAAAAAAAATGTGTCTTTTAGTTTTTAATATTATTTATCTTTTAGGATTCCTTTTAGGATTTAAGGAAAAAAGAAACCCTTAAAAGATCACTTTGTTGTCTGTCGATTTGTCTGTCTGTCTTATCCTTTATCTCAGAAACGCTTGGGGATATCGAGTTGATATTTAAACCATATACTCAGATCTATAGCCCCATGATTTCGTACCGTGTTTAAAAAAGATATGGCCGTTTAATTTACAAAATATACGTATTTCGACACTATGATGGGAATCAAAATTAATAGGGACCTAGAATTATGAAAATTGGCAGCTAACATCTACAGGTAGTAAGTTCAGGAAAAATCTGAAAACTATACACTTGTGGTTAAATTTTAAAAAATAATAGCCTTAAAAGCAGGCAAAATTTGGTGTTAATGCCGATAGTTCAAATGAGATATCAGATGAAATGGCTCTGGCTAAGCTAAGCTTGAATTTCAGAAAAAGCTCGAGACCTCCAAATTTTGTACGAAACTTTCGGTGGGCAAGGCCAACTCGCACTCGTCCGGTTTTTATACCTTGTAAAGGCTTACTTTTTTTTATTAGATGGCTATTATTTAATTAATTAACATTAGGAGGCCTCCAAAATAACAGTTATCCCAGAACCACTACAATTGTGTCACGATATTTTTTCTAGCCAACCTGTGGATGTGGCTGGAATATACAAACACCGAAATGATTGCAATATACCTAAAACTGAATGGAAGTGGAACAGTACTTACTTCTCTAAACTGTGAATTTTATCATTCACTGTGTAAGACAAGCCGTGTGTTGTTGAAGTTTCTAATTCATTTCGCAGATATTTCACTATTTTCAATTTTCCAAATAGAATGTTGTATTTTTTATTTTTTCTTTTTAATTTTGATTGCTTAGTTTTATTCTGAATATTGTTTATTTTTTGTTTATATTTCATACTTTAATGTTATTTAGCCTTATTGAAATACTAAATTAGTAAGAATGTCCTAAATCTGTATCTAAAAATCTTGACACGATAAATATATGGCGCTATAATTCAATAATTTTATCTAATGTAAAAATTGATTTTATCAATATGTAAATTTATAACCGTATACACTTGGGTTGTGTTTATGATGCACTACCATCATAATGTTTAATCAATCCACTATACGGAGTTTAATGTCCAGTTAATTCTCTAAATTCTTTATATAGCTTTTGTAAGGGAAGATATAGATAGTATTATTATAGAATAATTTACAAAGCTACTTTCGTCCCTAACAATGTGCCTATTCAATAATCTGAATACGTAAAGATTATGTACATTATTACGTTACATTATTATTCTAAACGTGGCTAATGAAATACATAGAGTAGGGAATAAATTTTAAATAAGTTGTTTAGGATGTGTTCAGTTTAAAAAATATCAGTGATTTAAAATCGTGGGGGAGAGCCGCCATCGAGGCATTTTCGGGAGTAATGTGTTAAGATCATAAGTTTTAATTTCATAAAAATAGCTCTAAACATTGGTTAAAAAAGATATCCTGAAGTATTACAACTATCAATTGCTGGCGACTACTGCCCGTATCATATGGATGCAAAATATATGTTTCATACAAGCTTTGTTATCAGGAAGTAGCGTAGACAATTTTTTATATTTAAGAAATTAATCTATTTGGCTTAATGCTATTATGCTCTATTTGGCTTAATGAATATATGTATCAATATAAACTGGGGAAATAATAAAAAAACGTAATGAAACTTATAATAAGGTAACCCAATTCATTTTTCATAGTAGAAATTGGGCTGTTGGGAAATGGGCTACAAAAGAAATATAAAAAAATACGAACCCAACTCAGTTTATTAAATAAATATTCTCGTACTTCAACCGGGAGAAGTCGTGAGCTAGTCGCTTGGGTTTAAATAAATATAAATAACCACAACGCAGAGGCTCTTTCCTATTTTTCATGGCATTGTAATGGAATATTAGTGACCTCTATTTAGTAGCAATGATTGGCTGGATAAAAAATAATATTACACATTTTTACCATCATCACGCATAAAATAGAATATTTAATCAATATGCATATTTAGGGATAATTATGTATAAATATGTACATGAGGCCAGTCGTCGCGCAGGGGCACAAAGTGTGACTGTAAACGCGGCTGGTTGTGGGTTCAATCCCCACTCGAGGAAATAAAATATTTATTTAAATTTATATTTCCATTTCTTCGCTCTGGTGTCGGCAAAGGGCGGCATGGAAGTCCGCCACTCAACACGCATTGCCTCCAAAATTCGGCGAAAAGTGGAGAATGAAGTGTCTTAACACTAGACTCCCTCTGCCTACCCCTGCTGTGTACGGGACTCAGTGTGATGCTGATTTGTATAAATATGAAAATAGAACTTGTTTTGTGTCTCTTATATTTTTGACATTATTGCAGCTATACCGCCAGCAAACGGCTTTAATTATGTCATGTCAGGAATCTCTGAAACTTCTAGATGCATCTTTTCTTGCTGGCTAACAAATGAAGTTTACTCTCTTTACTCTATTAACACTAAAGATTCTCGTACTTTAGTTTTCAATTTCTTCTAATGTTGTATAGATTTCATAAAAAAAGTTATATTTTTTTGGGCAAAATGAAATAAATAGTGACAAGCTTCTTGGCAAGCAATAGCAGCTGCCATTAAATTTAAAGAGTAGGCAGAGGAATTGAACTGTTAAGTATGGCTTCATATGGATCGCGTAGTATCCAACTAGGCTGCTATCATTATTACTTATTAAAATGCTTAAGTTATTCTTCTAACAGTATATAACACCTCTGTGTTGTATGTTATTAGAAGAGTGAGAGAAATATTAGCCAAATTTGCACTCTGCTCTAATTACATGTGTGTGCAGAGCCCAAGGTCTAGACGAATGGCTTTTACTTTAGAATATAGAAGTTAAACTCACAAATAACAAATAAGAAGGCAGTGGCAAAACGTGTCATCTGTAAGATATACCGTCATAGAGGAAAATTTCTACGAGATAGTAAAAAAGGAATTGGTACGCAAGATTAGCATCTCTCAAAATCTGTCATTGTAAGCTATAAACCAACTTAGACTGCTGGTAAATCTGCATTGATATGAACCCAAAACTATAGCACTATGCCAGAAAAACCAACAGAATCACCATGGCGTATTCATGAATATGTCAATAAATTAATTACTATTACAGTAATTACTTCACATAATCTGAAAACGATCACGAAACCTCCTATCAGTAATCTCCCAAACAAAGTTGTTATCTCGACGGTTCTCTCGTTTTGTTGAATTAGTAAGAGGGTACGGACAAATGGTTAGTAAGAAACACAGAAACGATCTCCGACTCGCTCAGAAAGCGATAGTGTTCCGCTAGTTACGATAATAAATAGGGGCTTAACGCTACCAAATGGCCGATTAGGGCATTCTTGACTACAACACGGGCATTCGGATAAAGTTAGCGTTTGTTTGCAACGAGTCTCGCGGGTTTTATGGGAAACAAATAGATCGCTCCACCGCTAAATCACATTTCCATGTTAGTTTAAAATGTATTTTGAAATTTGTAATTATCAAAAGAAGTACATTTGGTATTGTTATATTTTTTTCATAGTTTAAATGTTATTATTATTACTATTATTTTAAGCGTAATTAGAAGTTTTGTAATAAAGAAAAAATCACTCTTGTATGTTATGTTTTTAGCTTTAAATAAGTAAAAATATACAACTCCTTAAATTAATTTTATATATTAATTCCTCGAAGAAAAAATATATTCAAAGTTAAATCAAGGGTCTGCGATTGTACGTATTTCTGAACTTAATTTTCTTTTTCCTTGTTCTTATTTGCTACAATATATATTAATTCCTCGAAGAACAAAGATATTCAAAGTTAAATCAAGGGTCTGCGATTGTACGTATTTCTGAACTTAATTTTCTTTTTCCTCGTTCTTATTTGCTACACAGTGATCGTGGTCGCAGAACTTTGTTCAATTTATTTCGGCGGCATTTTAAATTTCATTTACCATGTTTTGCTATTTAATTTTTAGAGTTCCGTATCTGAAATGGTAAAAACTATCAATTTGTCCGTCTGTCAAGACCATTTATCTCGACATCACGTGGAGATCTCAAGCTGAAGGTAATACCAAATATTCAGCTCAACATTCCCTCAGAACACGGAAAAAAATCAAGCATCTAATTCAACGCTATCAAAAGATACGAGCTTTTGTGCACCGTTTTTTTTGCTTTTTGTCTGAATTTCGTCGAGTAATCAAAACTTAGTGGGTACTTCGCCTGGACTTTACTTATGAAATTTGGCACGATGTGATAACTAATACAAATTAAAAAATAATAACATTTAAAATGAGGTCAGCCGTAGCGCAGGGGCACAAATTGTGACTGTAAAGTTGACTGGTTGTGGGTTTGATCCAAACTCGCGGAAAAGAAATATTTACTTACATTTATATTTTCATTTCTTGCCCTCTGGCAAAGCGCGGCGTTGAGTTCGGCCACTCAACACGCAATGCCTCCAGAACTCGGCCGAAAGTGGGGAACGGAGTGTCTTAATACTCGGTTCCCTCTGCCTACCCTGCTGTGTGCGGGATACAGCGTGAAGCTGATTTTTAATTAAAAAAATAATTTACATTTTTTTTTTAAATCCCATCTAACATATAACCTCATGCTTTACTAGGCATGATAGTTACTTGGTTGAAGCTATCTTTGGTGAATTGATAAAGCGATTGAATATTCGCTGCTCAACCTTGTGTCCAAAGAGGTTGTGAGCATAACTAATTTCCTATAACGGTATTTGCCTCAAAGGGTAGCGTAACTTAAGCTGCGTGCTTGCATGTTACTATGATCCAAATTCGATAAAATGGAAGAAATTTGAACAACAGTTTTGTTATAAACCAAGATAGTTTCACAAAAGTTAAACCTTAAGTAAATTAAATGCTTTATTTACGATTTTTGTAATAATTGGTTATGGGTTCATAGGTACCTATATACGGACAGCGCCGTAATATGTATATGCCAAAATCTACAATTTGGAGCATGTACAATGTAATATTACCCAAAATATTTAAAATTTTTGACTGTTTGCCGGTTTTATTTAAATCGGTTCATAAATAAAAAAAGTTACAACGAAAGACGATATTTTGTTAGACAAAATTGCTATTATATAAAATGGAATAAAACTATAGTTTCCAATGAAAGAACTGTCTTTTAAGTTATAATATTATTAAGTCTTTTTTTTATCAACTTTACGCTCTATCCCGCACATAGCAGGGTAGGCAGAGGGAACCTAGAAGAAATGGAAATATAAATTTAAGTAAATATTTCATCCTCGAGCGGGGATCGAACCCACAACCAATCGATTTACAGTCACACTTTGTGTCCCTGCGCCACGACTGGCCTCGAATTATTATTAGTCGACTATATAAAATGATAATGTTATCATACGAAAGTAATTCAGATTAATAAACAAATAACTGTTTTGTTCAAGCGGCCGAAACCGCGAGCGGGTCGCAAGTATGGCAGTAACTTAATAAAGATAAAACAGTTTATATAATAACAAAAGGATTGTGAAAAAATAATATTTTTAGTATGTAATCGATTAATTCACAATATGTGTTAAATTCACATGTATGTATATAAATAACATTTGAATATTTTTTTTTTATTTTGTCATTTACTATAGTTTATTACTAAGTAATTCACAAAAGCGGTTGAATTATGTTTTAATATATATTTTTATATTTAATTTTATTATATTTAAGACATATTTTTTTCATAATTATTTTATTTTATTTTGTACATATTACAGAAAAGTATAAAATGCAATAATATTTATAATACATCGGCATATATTTTGTACGCTGGCAATATAAATGAAGCAGTATATTGTATTGGGATACTACCCATTCCGTGTTTCGGTTGGTTTTATATGTACATACTGTACTAATGATTTTTAATACAGAATCCAATAAAAAAAACCTATACAGAGTGTTTTTGTCAGCACCACTTTAAATGAAACCATAGTTTTAACGACTCTATAAAATCCAAATACAATAAAAAAATCTCAAAAATGAAAAAGTATTTTTTTCAAACAAAATAAATAATAAAATTATCGTTGTAGAACTAGGTCCGCCACATACTGACGCGCTGATGCGCGACGGGTGGAGCTGAGTGAAGCTGTGTTGCGCCATATAATTAAAAAAAAACCAGGAGGTACTTAAAATAAAATGACTCTTTAAATCTGATCAATATAATTTCAAAACATTTCACAGTATAACTCTATGGGAAATACAAATGGATTTGCAAATACAAATAGAAACGAGCTATGACGATTAAATAAGTTCGCTGATGAATTTAGACATTGCACAAATCCCTACGTTTTGTTTAATTACGTCGTTGATAAAACACAGCAAATACTGAATATGTCATTCTTGCTACCTGAAAAAAAAAACATTTTTTATGAGAGTAACTTATACGGTACATAAAGTTGAATGGAACTACAATAAAACGTTATCAATATTTTTCATTTATCACCGCAGTATTCTTTTTTTTTAGATTAATATATCCCTTAACCTTATTATCCTTGTTAAAATAAGGATACCTTATTCAAAGGAAGGATAATAATAACATTTTTTTAGTTTCACACATCCCGCATGCAATAGGGTAGAAAAAAAGAACATATTTGAAAACCTTACGTCATTTTCCGGTGGATTTATTCGAGTAAGGAAAAACTTATTTAATTCTCACGAGTAAAAATTGAATCCACAGCCATCGCGTGAACAGTTAGACACTGCCCTTCTATGCTAAACAGTCACGGGCGTAGTAATAGGGAGGCTGAGTGGATCTCAGAATTATTACCAACAAAAAATTAAGCCTAAAAAATTAAAAAAAACTCCTTACAAAGACAAAAAGATGAGTTCAAATCTAAACTCAGAAGTTCAAGAGTACAAAACTGAATTCAAGGCGTCCCCTGGAAAATATCTCTAGTTAACCCGTAAATAATAATAATCGGGAAATCGTATCTACCGCTATTTAAGCGGTAAGCGAGGTAAGAGAGACCTCGATTGACCTTTGAAAACACAGTATCAAAAATACTAGAGGAAGGTCACGTAAAAAGCATGACGACCCCCCGGAGGGCATGTATAGAGAGGTTGATGACATTGGACGAGACTAAAGAGGACCTATGTAGAGACTCTAGCGTGTCGCACTCCGTTCTCTCTGACTAACCCGCTATGGATACAGCGTAAAGTTAAGTAAGTACCTATATATTTGTGCATTTTTGGAGAAAGGACTAAAAAATAAATATATATCTTTATGGCTCTGTAAATAAATGGGTGTGTGTTTTTTTTTTGACGATAAAGAAAGTAGGAAAAAAATACTTACAGAAACAAACTTATATATATATTATATCTATAAAACCTAAAATGTACATACCTGATATGTGATTTCTCCTGCAGTCCAAAGATTTAAAGCTAGCAAAAAGAAAAGGGACCAACAAACGTATAAGTCATGAAAGCGTTCGTCAAGTTCATATGAGGCGATAGCTGAAAGTTGGCAAGATATTTCAGTTTCAGGAATAACTCTAATTCTTTGTTCTAGATGTTTATACTTACCGCTAGACGAAGCAGAAGCAAAACTGCGACTGCCGAACTCTCACAAACTTGCAGCGACATTATGATTCCGAAAATGTGATGTATTTCCTCTACTAGACTAAACAGCAAAAAAAATCATAGAAAAAATATTTATTAATAAAATATTAAAAAGTATTATTTTAAATAATTATTTACATCATTTGTATAAAGTCTTTTAATAAAAGTAATAAAGCACCAGAAACTTCTTCTAATTAACAATTTACTGTTAATGAATGTTGTTGAGTGAGTTATTATAGCGAACTTTGAAGTTCTGTTTCTATACCACATATTAAATAATTTATTATTGATACTCGTATTACTGTTCAACTGATAATAATCGGGAAAGTTTCGTAGCATACATATGTAGGGGTATGTGTGTATGTACTCGGTGGTTAATTAACCGTTTTAATTAACACCAAAGAATGTTACGGCATATATTCATAAAGTTACGCAATATGTACGATAATTATATTTTCCATAATTTATATTACAAATCTATATATTTTTTGTAATATTATTTATCAGAAGTATTATAAATTAAAATAAAAAGTTAAAACACTTTTAATTATTAATGAATTTAATTACTAAAATATAAGATAAACTTTCACACAACATTTCATGAATTAATCTAGTCGTGACTCGTCGCTTTTTCAATATTATATATTTGTGTTTAAATTTAATTTACTATACTATTCTTATTCTGTATAAGAATTTAGAAATAGTCATTTTTGAGTCTTTTCGGTTAACCAAAAAAAGGCAGGGGGAACCTAATGTTAAGACACTCCGTTCTCCACTCTACGCCGAATCCCAGATGCCTCGACACCAGAGCGAAGAAATAGAATTATAAATTTAAATAAATATTTCATTTCCTCGAGTGGCGATGTCCGTAACAAAAGTTTTTCTAATATATCTTCTATGTACAGACACCGATGAGTTATGATTTTGTGGTAAGTTGTATTTTTTTTTTCAAACATTCAGTTGAATATTGTTATGAGAATAACGAAAATGCACCCCAAGGGTTTAAAAATTTTCACATTAGAAATGTTAAGTGCGTTGCAAACATATATTACAGGTATGTTAAAACACGAACGTAATTCAGTGTATTAAGTAAATAATTTGAGGCCAGTCGTGGCGCAGGGGCACAAAGTGTGACTGTAAAATTGATTGCTTGTGGGTTCGATCCCCACTCGAGGAAGTGAAATATTTATTTACATTTATATTTTCATTTCTTCGCTCTGGTGTCAAGGCAGTGAGGCGTTGAGTTCTGCAACTCAACACGCAATCCCTCCAGAATTCGGCAGAAAGTGGGGAACGCAGTGTTTTAACATTAAGTTCCCTCTGCCTACACTGCTGCGGTGCGGGATACACCGTGAAACTGATTTGATTTGATTTTTGAAGTAAATAATTCTGTACCTTAAGCGGGCGAAGCCGCGGGCGGGACGCTCATAGAATTATACATTCAAATAAATATTTAATTTCCTGTAGTGGCGATANCTCCAGAATTCGGCAGAAAGTGGGGAACGCAGTGTCTTAACATTAAGTTCCCTCTGCCTACCCTGCTGCGGTGCGGGATACACCGTGAAACTGATTTGATTTGATTTTTGAAGTAAATAATTCTGTACCTTAAGCGGGCGAAGCCGCGGGCGGGACGCTCATAGAATTATACATTCAAATAAATATTTAATTTCCTGTAGTGGCGATAGAACCCACTAATAGCCGCGTTTACAGACACACTTTGTGCACTTGCGCCACGATTGGCCTCAGGCTTTTCAGTTAACGAACATTCGAATAATTTTTCACCATATTATTAAATGAGGCCAGTCGTGGCGCAGCGGCACAAAGTGTGACTGTAAATCGACTGGTTGTGGGTTCAATACCCATTCGAGGAGATGAAATATTTACTTAAGTTTATATTTCCATTTCTTCGCTCTGATGTCGAGGCAAAGCGCGGCGTTGAGTTCTGCCACTTAACACGCAATGCCTCCAGAATTCGGCAGAAAGTGGACGGAGTGTCTTAATATTTACTAGGTATCCTCTGCCTACCCTGCTGTGTCCGCACACAGATACTGCGTGAAGCCGATTATTAAATCAATATTGTCTTAATTGATTACTTATGAAGAATGAAGATAACGAAAACATAAATTTTAAGAATCACAGGTTTTATATTAAAAGAAGCCCTAAATTATGCGTTCTAATCACTGACATCTGCTAATAAACATTTCAATATAAACCTTAATTAAAATTCAAGTAATTTTGAAGAAAATTTATGCAACATATGAAACAAATTCATCTGTTTTAATAACGCTGTCTCGAAACGAAATCTTCCCGAGCCTTGCCTGATATATAATTCAGAGAATTATGCTTCATGTGATCCCATATTAACATATCTCAAAAAATGTTAATATGGGATCACATGAAGCATAATTCTCTGAATTATATATCAAGCAAGGCTCGGGAAGATTTCGTTTCGAGACAGCGTTATTAAAACAGATGAATTTGTTTCATATGTTGCATAAATTTTCTTCAAATTTACTTGAATTTTAATTAAGGTTTATATTGAAATGTTTATTAGCAGATGTCAGTGATTAGAACGCCTAATTTAGGGCTTCTTCTATACTAATATTATAAAGAGGTAAGATTTGTATTTTTGTATGTATGTATGTATGTATGTATGTTTGTATTGTTTTCACACAAAAACTACTGGACCGATTTCAAAAATTCTTTCGCTATTAGAAAGCTACATTTTCACTGCCCCACATAGGCTATATTACATTTTCAAAAAAAATAGGGATCCTTAAGAAAAATGCAATAATGTAACCCAAGGTGTGAAGAAATTGATCTAAAAAATTCTATCATCGCGTGCGCTGCGAAAACTATTGATGATAGAACAAAATATGTTCTGCAGTATTATAGAACTCATCAATATCTATAAAAAAATCCGCGATGACATATGTCCAACTACTGTAGTTATGACAATATAACTACTTTTTATATTTTATAAGTTGATGAAAGTGCCGGCAATAATCAAACCATATTATTCATACCTCTGCATTAATCCTTATTCTATTAAATGATATTTTATTAAAGATAATTTCAATACGTGTAAAGTACTGTTTAAATTAACAAAATCGGACGTTTCATTCAAAAGATATAACGAATTTAANTTAACACTAATTTTCCCCTGCGTACGCTGTTAAATACGGAATATAGCGTGAAGCTAATTCAATAATAGTATGTATATACATTTGTATAGCAAATAAAATAGTTTCAATACTATCAACCGGTGCGTGTAATGAACAGGTATCAAACAATACAGCTGCGTATCCATTAACGTAGCGTCGCTGTCCATTCGAAAGGAAACACACGCTCCGATACACTGCACTTACAATTACTATACTTAAGAGGATTAGTGTATAGCAATACTTGGAGTTGTAATCATAATATTATATATTATGCCTATAAAAAAATCTCATCTTCACGTTGTATCCCGCATATAGCAGAGTAGTCAGAAGGAACCTATTAAGACACTCCGGTCTCCACTTTCCACTGAATTCTGGGGGCATTGCGTGTTGAGAGGCGGAACTCAACGTCGCGCTTTGCATAGACAACAGGGCTAAGAAATGAAAATATAAATTTAAATAAACATTTCACTGTCTGGAGTGGGGATCGAACCTACAACCAGTTACGTTTACAGTCACATACTTGTGCTCCTGTGCCACGAAGGTGTTAATTATGGTACTTAGGGTTAAAAAATATATTTTTTATTATGTTATAGCTATATTCATTGGATATTGGGTATGATTTGATTGATTCGCCTTACAGTAAGGTGAACGAGTCGTGGCCCCTCTGAAGTTAGGTTTCTGAACTATTTCGCATTATTCGCTAGGAAAGAAAATAATCAAAAGTAAGAAAAAAATCCAAAATCTAATGTGCGCAGCGATCAGTACAATTAACTTAAGGGCAACCACGACTTGTTGAACATAGTATGCAGTGACAGTTATCTTTAACTATATACGGGTGTATAAATTTCAATCACAAATATTTACGGGCGGTAACTTTAATAATTGAAGCTGTCGGGGGGCAATAGCACAAGCGTGTTACAGTAAATTTATTTTCATTTCTTCGCACTTTTAAAAAGACAAAAAATGCACAACTCAACATGCAATGTCTCATAAATTTGGTGGAAAGTGGGAAACGGAGTTCCTTAAAACTAGGTTACGAACATACAGAGTGAAGCTGAAAAAAAAACTTTAATATTATAATTCACAAGACACATATACAAAACTTAAACACAAACATTACCCACTTGGCGGTAATAGCGAATAGTTATTACTTGCTACTACAATCCGAAAACGAGCCCGTTAAAAGTTGTGCGGTAGGAACTTACACGAATTTAACAAATACTTATATGGTTATTTGTCTTTATCGTGAAAATCATAAGATTTAATATTATTAACAATTTCTAAGTTATAAAATAAAATATATGAGTATATTATATAGTTTACAAGTCGTTCACATTTAAATTATTAAGATATTTGAAAGGCTGTAGTTAATGTTGAAAAATTTGAAAATTAAAATATCTTGAATTTTTCGTAGAACCTCAAATATGATTCTCGAAGAATTTTACTTTCAATGATCAAGAAAAATAATTGAAAATAATTAAATGTAATGTAATTGGTAAAGACATTATATTAACAGGTTAGCTGATATAGTATTTTTATTTTAAAATCAAAATAAATTATTTTTAACATTTTAAAAGTGTTATTCCATACCAAGGAAATAAAAATACTTATTTAGAAAACGTATAAAAATTTGAACTGCGGCTTATCGGTTTCAAGGAGGCGCGAATTAGTATCCCGCTACGTTCAATTTTTTATACGTTTTTCTAAATAAATATTTCAAATAAATTATTTAGTTGAGTTTAAAATAAGTTTTGAATACATTTCCAACATCGGCTTACCAAAGTAGACTGCATTATGTACAATTTAACGACACATTTACTTCCATTAAGGCGCCTCTTAGGGTTAAAAAATATAATTTTTATTATGTTATAGCTATATTTATTGGATATTGGGTATGATTTGATTGATTCGCCTTACAGTAAGGTGAACAAGTCGTGGCCCCTTTGAAGTTAGGTTTCTGAACTATTTCGCATTATTCGCTAGGAAAGAAAATAATCAAAAGTAAGAAAAAAATCCAAAATCTAATGTGCGCAGCGATCAGTACAGTTAACTTAAGGGCAGCCACGACTTGTTGAACATAATATGCAGTGGCAGTTAGTATCTTTAACTATATACAGGTGTATAAATTTCAATCACAAAATATTTACGGGCGGTAACTTTAATAATTGAGGCTGTCGGGGGGCAATAGCACAAGCGTGTTACAGTAAATACGACGATTGTGGGTTCGAATCCCACACGGCAGAATGCATTAATATTTATGAATATTTTAATTTCTTCGCACTTTTAAAAAGACAAAAAATGTACAACTCAACACGCAATGTCTCAAAAATTTGGTGGAAAGTGGGAAACGTAGTTCCTTAAAACTAGGTTACGAACATACAGAGTGAAGCTGAAAAAAAAACTTTAATAATTCACAAGACACATATACACAACTTAAACACAAACTGAGGCCGGTCGTAGCGCAGCGGCACGAGGTGTGACTGCAAAACTGACTGGTTGTGGGTTCGATCCCCACTCGAGGAGATGAAATATTTACTTAAATTTATATTTCCATTTCTTCGCTCTGGTGTCGAGGTTAAGCGCGGCGTTGAGTTCTGCCNTCGAAGAATTTTACTTTCAATGATCAAGAAAAATAATTGAAAATAATTAAATGTAATGTAAGTGGTAAAAACATTAACAGGTTAGTCGATATAGTATTTTTATTTTAAAATCAAAATAAATTATTTTTAACATTTTTAAAATGTTATTCCATACCAAGGAAATAAAAATACTTATTTAGAAAACGTATAAAAATTTGAAATTGCGACTTATCGGTTTCCAGGAGGCGCGGGTTAGAGTCCCGCTACGTTCAAATTTTTATACGTTTTCTAAATAAGTATATCAAATAAATTATTTAGTTGCGCTTGAAATAAGTGTTGATTAGATTTCCAACATCGACTTACCAAAGTAGACTGCATTGTGTACAATTTAACGACATATTTACTTCCATTAAGGCGCCTGGAAGCCATCTCAATATTGCAAACGGTCACTCTATATTTTGGAATCCAGCCAACTACCGTTACTTATACCGACATATTCCCAATCGTTCAACCGAATACCTAGTTAACTATCTGTAAATTAATAGCCATAAGTGCTTAGTTTGCAGTTTGCAAGACTTGAATGGGGCGTTAAGTTCCGCCATTCAACACGCAATATAAATATAATAATAATAATAATATTTATAAAAAAAATCTAAATATACACAAAATTTAATAATCATATATTCTCATCTCATAGTACGCATGAGCTTTTGCAGTAAGATCGCAGGAAGATGTAAAATTGTTGTAGACTTTGCCTGACGAATAGTTAAATCGAAAAACATATACTGCTTGACTAGAATGAAAGAATGCTACTTACTCAATAAATTGGGTGAAACACCTGACTGAAACTCCTGAGCAAAGGCCACGAATAATAAGCGTAGACACCAAGGTGGTCGAGTATAATAGAGGGGAAGTGACAGACCGACTGGATTGCATAAAGGCCTCAAACAACATGAGGTCATAGTGTACGAGGACAGAGATTACTTTAAGCCTGCACTTCAGCACCCAAGCAAACCATCCACAAACATCCCTTTTAACATCTGAAACAGCGAAACATCTGAGAAACGCTCAGAACGCTTTCAACAAATGACTGTAGAAGAATAAGCCAAAAATCTAGTCATAGAAAACACACTCAACTGCAAGGGCCATGTGCAGTGGCTTAAGTGCAATTTAGGAACTATATTTGGCAGAAGGAAAGTTTTGGCTAATGGCAGCACTGGACTTCACAAAGAAGTCGGCGAAAGTTCCAACAATAAAGTCCCGGACAAAACCTACAGGAGCAGCAATGAACCTTGTACAACTTCCAGACTTCTTACCACTAAAGAAATCTCACTTTTTTAGTCGTTGAAGTCAACAAGCAAGGCATATATCATAATATTGAACTTGACTCTTATTTTACGTTTATGATTTTGATGGGATAAATATTACAGAAAAAATTGTATTTCAAATCACATTGAATTGAGATTCACAAATGGTAATACAGCTATTTTGCTGCATTATGTAGATAAATATCACAAAAAAGAAATAATAACAATATAACGAACGAATATTTTTATATTCGTTCGTTATATTGTTATTATTTCTTTTTTGTGATATTTAAAGAAAAATTTAGAATTATTTATTATTTATCTTATATTTTAAAAATATACAAAAAATAACTTTTACTATCCATAATCTTATCAATATTTATATTAAAGTAAAATTTTAAAAACTGAAATTCACCATCTACTTTATTTTACGCTTCAATGCTCTTCATACGAACGAATATAAAAGAATTATTTATTATTTATCTTATATAATATTTTAAAAATATACAAAAAATAAGTTTTAGTATCCATAATCTTATCAATATTTATATTAAAGTAAAATTTTAAAAACTGAGATTCACCATCTACTTTATTTTACGCTTCAATGCTCTTCAAAAATAAACCTGTAAAATAAAATGATATAGAAATTTTCTTTTAATCATAAAAACTGATAAAATTTACTTTGAAATCGCCTAATTACTGGAATCTACCTGTGAATTGAATTATCTTTGCCTTTTAGTAATTTAGAGACTGATTAAAGTAATTAAAGCGTCATTGAGACGTCATTGAGCACGTCTATGTTGACATGAGGATTGTAGATTCAAATCCCATTCGTAAATATTTGTATTTAATTGTGTAAATACTCGGACTGTTTAAGTAAAATATAACATTCGGCTGTACGACCCTTCACCAAAAGAGAGACATTTAGTTACAATAAAAAATATATTTATTTACTTTCTCTTGATGCTAACTTTTCTTATATTATGGATAAGTCGGAATTCTCTTAATAAAAACAGAGTGTATTAACACTAGGTTTCCAGATTCCATCAACCTACCCTGATATGTGNATATATAAATCAGAGTTTTGTATGTCAACATGCTTCTCGGCACTAGGTAAAATCATTTTAAAATTAAATGATTATACTTTATTGTTTGCCATTTCCGAATGCCCGCTGCCACTCAGTGGAGAGATGCACCTCTTTCTTAAGAAAAATATAATTTTCTAATAACAGTATCATCTAAATAATAAGAACTTTGTAGCAAACTAATAAGTTGAAATTTGACGGCAATGAACCGTGAAGGAGCGATATATATTTTAACTCACTTCTGTAAAAGGAAGAGGAGTCTAGATTCGACTGTATTCAATATTTTTTGTTATTAGTTAGTACCTACGAGTATACACATACAGCACACAACAAAATAATTCTTGTTGTATTTCTTTTAGGGTTCTATATTGCAAATCATATTTATTAGGTTCTATATTAAAATTCATAATCGTATTGAAGACTAGTAAAATAAGTGTTTGTTAAAATACGTGAACTAAAACGCCGTCTGTATTGCCAACGTATAAGGTGGCGTATGTGTCGATGTATTATGAATAATATTGCATTTTATACTTTTTTTAATATTTACAGAATAATGAAGTTGATTTTTAGAACAACATAATTATGAAAAAAAATGTCTTAAGTATTTTTATTTTATTTCTTCACGCTGTATCCCACACACAGCAGGGTTAGCAGAGGGAGCATTATTGTTATTTCGTTATTTAAAGCTAACTAAGAATTACACTCTGACGGTGTATAGCCTACAGCACTCCTGGTAAATGAATAATTCATTATACTAATATAAGAAGATATTTTTTTTCTTGTATAATAGATCTTCTTAAATTTCTAATGTATTCAAATAAATAAAAGATTTTCAAAGAGCTAAATAAAGTTCGTTAAAATGTCAATAGTAAACTGTAAAATGTATATTTTTTGTTACAAAAACCCTTACACTTTGTTTGTAGAAAAACTATTCGTCTTTGAAATCTACAAGAGTACTCTTAGAACTTCGTTGATAATTTATTTAAATACTCGAAAGGAATGTCCATTAGGACTCCTTTTAAGTAAATATTTCTATTGTTTTAAAAAAGATTTTCAGAAATCTAAATTGAAAAATGTTTAGGGAAAGCTATGAAGATTCTTACTTTAGATCACAAGATCGATCATGCCATCTTGTACGCTTGGTACGTGTCTCCGTTTTTTTACAGCAAAGTACGCAGGGGTAGAATAGGTTGGTTTATGACATATGTATATATTCGAGTTTGGTTAAATTAAAGATAATGAGAAAAATGACACCAATGACATTACTAGACATTATTAGACATTAATCATATCTATACCAAGGTAAAACCGCGGCGTTGGGTTCCGCCACTCAACAGACAATGCCTAGAAGGATTCAGCGGAAAAGGTTCCCTGTGTCTATACTGGAATACAGCGTGAAGCTGAAAAAAATCTAATCAATTTTTCTAACAAATATCTTCTATTTAAATAATATTCACTCATTACTTAGAATTGTTATACATAAAGGTTAAATAGATTACATTCCTACGCAAATGGTCGACGAATAGCGCATGGACGACGTCTAAACGACGATCTGAATTCCATTTGATTCTTTAATAGAAATTCTGGGTTTGTATGTTCAATTGCATATCTTCCAGTTAGTCTATTGGCAAAATAAACTTAATTTCTGAGTACTATTTTTTATCCAAGTTTTCTATAGTTGCACCCTGGATACGGCACCTCAAGTAGTGAGATCCAAGAGTCAAATCACTCTGTAAAATAAATGATATGGTAATTAAAACAGCTTTCTTAACTGAATTATAGCACTAAATCTAATTAGTATACCGTTGAGTTCATCGCCGACGATAGGTATGCAGTTTGTCGTTCAATAACTATATCGAACCATCTTAATACTGCGCACAATCATTTTGGATTTACGCCAAAATCACTTATTTGGAACATGTTTCCAGTAAAATCTCAATGCATATTGATTGGCTGGGCTTGCTGAGGCTTGCTCTCTAATTATTATTATATACATTATAGTATTATTTTATATACAACATTTAAAAATCTAAATAAAAAGTGAAAGTGGATTCACTACGACAATCCAAAGCGAAAAAAATCGTGGAGCATGCCGGGTCGCGCATCAACATCGTCACCAAAAATAAATATCCATGGTTCTAAGCTTCTTCTCTGCATTTGGTGGGATCAGCAGGGCGTAATTTATTATGAGCTGCTTAAACCTAATGAAACTATCACGGGAGCTCGCTATCGACTTCAGTTGATGCGTTTGAGTCGCGCTCTGAAAGAAAAGCGGCCACTATACGAGCAGAGACACGACAAAGTGATTTTATTACATGATAATGCTCGGCCCCACCCGCTGTATTCACCGGACATAGCCCCCTCCGATTACCACTTGTTTAGGTCAATGGCGCACGGTTTAAGCGAGCAGCGCTTCCATTCTTTCGAAGAAGCCGAAAAATGGCTTGATTCCTGGATTGCCTCGAAAGATGAGTCGTTTTTCCGACAGGGGATTCAATTGCTACCAGAGAGATGGGAGAAAGTGGTCTTTAATGATGTACAATACTTTGAGTAATGTCATTGTAAGCATTATATTTTAAATTATTTTTTTTAAACAAAAAAAAAACAGCGATAACTTATTCAAGGACCTAATATATTTCAATTTTAGGTATAAAAGAGAGAAAGATATTGTAAAAAAATATTAATAAAGTCTAAGAAACTGTAAACTAAGAACTTATGGCTATTAATTTACAGGTAGTTAACTAATTATTCCGTTGAACGATTGGGAATATGTCGGTATAAGTAACGGTAGTTGGCTGGATTCCAAAATATAGAGTGACCGTTTGCAATATTGAGATGGCTTCCAGGCGCCTTAATGGAAGTAAATGTGTCGTTAAATTGTACACAATGCAGTCTACCTTGGTAAGCCGATGTTGGAAATCTAATTAACACCTGTTTTAAACGCAACAGAATTATTTATTCGAATTTTAAAATACAAATACTATATTATGTTTTTTCTATTAATCATGTACTTTATACGTTAAATATATATTTTTTGTAAACGCGGCAGGTTTCTTTGGTTCGATTTACACTCAAATTAGTGTCACACTGTATACCGCACACAGCAGGTTAGTCAGAGGGAACCCAGTGTTAACATACTTTGTTCTCACTTTCCGCCGAATTTTGGAAGCATTGCGTGTTGAGTGGCGGAACTCAACGCCGCTCCTTGCCTCGACATCAGAGCGAAGAGATAGAAATATAAATTGAAATATATATTTAATTCAAACTCGAGAACATGAAATGATGCAGCGTTGAGTTCTACTAACACGCCATGGTTTCAGAATTCGGCGGAAAGTCGGAAACGTAGTGTCTTAAAATTAGCCTCTGCTTACCTTGTTATGTGCGGGATATAGCGTGAAGCTTAAAAAAGTCATTTATGGTAAATACAGCCTCAAAAATATTTTTGTATTATAATTTTAAAGTAAACAAATTTTTAAATACATAATATTATATAACTTAGAAATCGTTAATAATAATATTAAATCTTATGATTTTCACGATAAAGATAAACAACCATATACGTATTTGTTAAATTCGTGTAAGTTTCTGCCGCGCAACTTTTAACGGGCTCGTTTTCGGATTGTAGTAGGAAGTAATAACTATTCGCTATTACCGCCAAGTGGGTAATGTTTGTGTTTAAGTTTGTATATGTGTCTTGTGAATTATGGAAGTTTTTTTTCAGCTTCACGCTGTATCCCGCTTATAGCAGGGTAGGCTGAGAGCCAGCTGAACATTCAGTGTTCAATATACTCAATGTACATTGCCTATGTTGCTTGACAATACAAGATTTTTATTTTTAATTTTATTATTTTATTATTTATAAAGATGCCAACCGATAACAATATAATAAGGATTAAAATACTTCTCAAAGCAGTTCCGAAATCACAAGTCATACTTGTAGGAATATTTCATTGTATTTATTGTTCTATGGGGTGTAGTTGTGGTGCGTGCGAAATTAAATTCAAAGTTCAATTCACTACTATTATATTGTCTTTCAAATAAATATATATAGTCGTACCGGCCGCGGGACCGGTTCCGGCAAGTAATAGAACTTGTCCCTATGGCATAGTTGCAGCGATCGGTAAGTATTATTTTATTTATAATTTTTATTTATATTTACTAATGTTTATTTAAGTTAGTTATGTAATGTTAGGTGAGTTAGGTTAGAATGTGTATGTGTACTTATATTTATTATTTTATTTTAATATAATGATACTGTGTCACCCACAGTTCTAATCATCAACACGACGTAGGTACCTCCTTCGAACTTTTTGTATCTTCAGACACGTTATCGCACTTTGAGAAATTTGCTGAAATAATGCCTCTGTAAGGAATAGGGTATAAAGTTTTCCTCTCAAAGTGAGAGTTAATGTTGGGTTTGTCGAAAAACAATTCTCGTACGTGACGTGGGAGGTTCCTACAGATATATTGTTATACATATAAGTCTATTGGAAAAGGACGTTAGGAACCTTTTTGAGATTAGGCTTATTACTTCAATGTTATGTTCTAATTCTAACGGCTATAGTACGGGTAATAATGCTGCTTTGTTGATTGTTGTAAAATATTCAATTCGTTAGAGAAGGGAAGTTTTAATGAATTAAAACAAATTGATATTACTGCACAGAATAATTCGGATCATCTACGTACACATACATCAATAGGAACCAGGATTTTAAATTAAGACTACTTAAGCACAAAAAATACCCTGTGTTTATCAAAAAAACTCTTCGTTTGTTTGTTGAAATTTCGTTTGTAGGTAGGTTAAGCAGTGGACACATGTACAGGAGTACGACGGGAATATTTTTCAAATTTCCTATGAGAACGGGGGAATTGATATTGGGATAATAGGGATGAGATTTTTTATTGTACGTCTTAACATCTATGCAAACAAAGTTGTGGGCGACGATCAACGTTGATAATTTGTTGAGACGTTGAGTTTGACGTTGTAACTACAATACTCAAAAAATTTTTTTTATGATTATTGAACTAAAACTTTTTTTAGAAATTTCCTTGCTATTTGTGGAAAGAAAAATCCTGAAGCTCGAAAATATTTTTTGAGATATGTTAATATGGGATCATATGAAGCATAATTCTCTGAATTATACGTGTTCAGAAGCGAGAACTCTTCCTTTTACAATAGAATATTAATATTTCTATGATATTTAGCTGGAAAAAAGGCCAGAACTCTGAAAAAACTTCCAGCAGAGCATAGTTGAACGTTTGAAATTTTGAAAAATGTCTATGTCTATATAATGAATTAGTACTAGATATGTTTTTTATTGTGCTCAGACTCGGGAATTCTTCGATTTCAAACATAATATGAATAGTTATATTATTAAAAGTCAATTACAAAACCAGAATTCTAAAAAATCTGCCAGCAGAACATAGTTGAAAATTCGATTTGTTAATAAATATCAAATTGATTTGTAAAGACAATTTTTTTTTAAATTTAATATCGTGCTCAGAAGCGAAAACTCTTCATTTTACTATAGAATAATAATAGGTCTATGACATTTATCTTGAAAAAAGACCAGAACTCTGGAAAAACTGCCAGCAGAGCATACTTGAATGTATGAAATATTGAAAAATGTCTATTTAAACTCTTCATAACATAATATGAATAGTTCTATTTTACAAATTCAGAACTCGTGTAAAAATGCCAGCAGAGCATAGTTGAATATTTTATTTGTTGAAAAATTTTAATTTAATTTGTTGAGACGAAAAAAAAATTTAAAATTTGTTAATATCATGCTGAAAAGCGATATTAACATTTTTTAATTTTTTTTGATGAGAACGTTTCATTTTTCAGCAAAATATATTTAGGTCTTAAATATTTACGTACGTATATATCAAGTTTAATTAAAGCTGGTAATATAAATAATTTGTTTTTTTTTCTTCTAAACCCTTGTCAAAATCTGTTGCGTAGTTAAAAAATTACATTACTTTGGAGATATTCAACTTTATACTTTGTAATGTACTGATATATCGAATCGTAACGATGTGTCCAATTTTTAAACGAGTATGAATTAAATTAATACATCTTATTTTCAGCCTTTTTACATTTTTTTGGCTTTTAATTTTCACCTGGCACAAAGGCACATGATCTATTTTCATGAGAAGCCCTAATCGGTACGGGAATTATTTCATATACCTACATCTAGAAATAATAAAAAATAGAATAGTGATAAATATTTAATTATAACGTTAAGTTTTAATTAAATAATTATCACTGTCAATTTTTTGATATTACTTGAAGTACTAACTTCAGTCATTTTTTAAATAAAATACGACAGGATCCCGGCTTTAATATATTCTCAACTATCGATGCACGTGCGAAACTCGTGAAGGGCAGCAATGTACTGCGGGCGAGCAAGGCAAGACGACGACGGCGGGGGAGATGCTCCTGCGCTTACCTCAAACTGCATTTAGTTCGCGCGCCGACCGTACGTATGTGTCTGCTATATCATGGTAATGTGACGTAGTTAGCTTACGAAATTGATGACACCTTGTATTGTAATTTCCATTTTAGCACTTTTTAACGTTCGTTTGCTTACTTCTTCTTAATAAAACCGATCTCTAATGTGATACTTTATATTCTACCATACTAAATATATATGCTATTTTTTTGGTAATGTCCTCATGTCGCCCATCGCTTGCATATGTGCTCCTTCCATACGTCCCTTTGTGGGCCACAATAATGGTGCCCATTTTCGAAAGAGGTACTGTGACTGCTACATTTGCCGCAGTTGAATCGGAATTTGCAGATTTGAAACATCGTGAATTTAAAGGAGAACTTCCGCTGCATGTAGATAGATTTGTCATGCAACATATTGAGCGAATCAACGACAAAATAAAGGAGTGCTGCAAAGAGTCGGAAGGTTCACCACAAAATCAAGATGAACTTGAGTGCAAAACGAACAACTCTGACGAAATCTCGTTTAATGTAAGTGCACATAATATGTGCAGTACTCCAAGCTACGATTAAAACAAAACCTCAATCTTACCCATTCCATGGATTATAAAGTAGTGCAATCTTCCCTTAACCAAAACACTCCAGCACAGAACGATTGGAACTTGGAAAAGTGAGGATTGGAGAGGATTGAGCAACGAGGCAAGACAGAAAGATTAAAAAAATAATTTGAAAATTAAAAAACGAGTGAAGCCAACTTGTTTAGATAACTGTCCTCAATGGGATTTCATAAAAAGTGCAGGAACTGCTCATGCACCGATTCTTTTAAACGGAAACATCGCAGGATCTGTGCGTTTTAATAATCAAAATTTGAATGTTACTTCAACATGTGCATTGGATTCAATTTTCCAGGCCGGCTCAAGCGGGCTCTTGGCCAATCAAACCTACTCTGAAAACCACAAAAACCAGCATAAATATACTTTTGTAAGCCCTAACATTGATATACTTTTGTGTAACGGTCTCCATCTGATCAAAAAAGCGATAGCAGATTGCATAAGAGTAAAAAGATCTTGTCACAACTGTAAACAAATAGTATCTAGCGTAAATAAATACGGATCTCACCTGGGTATTGATACCTCAATTATAAGTGATCCCGATTATTCCAAAAAAGAAAATATAATTGTTTTTAGGCTAGAATCATAAAAAAAAATATTAACATTAGTGGGGAAACTAATATGATAGCTGCTGTTGTTGATTTCAGTCCCGAAAAAAAGACATTACACCATTTAAGGATTATCGGGAGAATTTTGGAATAAATTTGATTTGATTTGTCCAAAGACTAAAATTATTCCGCATCTGATTATCTATGTAATATGTAATAATCGCATGTGTACTGAGTAAAACATGGTATATACCGGGCTAAATATAAGCTTCTTCTTAAATCACAATCAAATTGTTTCTTAAATCACGTTCACATAAAAAACAAAACATAAATAAAAAAAACTATAAAAATCAATGTTAAAAAAAACTTTAAAAACAACTACAAAATACAATAAAAAATTTAAAACAATTAAAAAAAAACAAACAAAAACACGAAATAAAAAAACGAAGCCAGTTCTCAACACGTCCTCGTCGTTGGCTTTGGGTAATGCAAAGATTGGGAAGATGTTATCATTTATATTGACACACGACGTATGTAAGTCTGCATAAAAAAACCAATACAATTGTAATTAAAGTTTAAATTAACATATTTTTTACATTTCATATATTCCACTATGCTCTGCTGGCACAATAATCTAAGTTCTGGTCTTTAAATATTATTATTTTTTTAGTCTTTAAATATTATTATTCTATTGTAAAATGAAGAGTTTTCGCTTCTGAGCACGATATTACTATTTTAAAAAAATATTTTTACGTCTCAACAAATTAATTTGTTATTTTTTAACAAATAGAATTTTCAACTATGCTCTGCTGGCAGTTTTTTCAGAGTTTTGGTTTTGTAATTGACTTTTTGTAATAGAACTATTCATATTATGTTAGAAATCGAAGAGTTCCCGAGTCTGAGCACAATGAAAAAAAAAATATCTGGCACTAATTCATATTAAGCCTTTAAATAGACATTTTTCAATATTTCAAACATTCAACTATGCTCTGCTGGAAGTTTTTTCAGAGTACTGGCCTTTCTTCAGCAAAATATCATAGAACTATTAATATTCTATTGTAAAATGAAGACTTCTCGCTTCTGAGCACGATATTAAATTAAAAAAAAAATATCTTTACAAATCAATTTGATATTTTTTAACAAATCGAATTTTCAACTATGCTCTGCTGGCAGATTTTTCAGAGTTCTGGTTTTGTAATTGACTTTTAATAATAGAACTATTCATATTATGTTAGAAATCGAAGAGTTCCCGAGTCTGAGCACAATAAAAAAAATCTACTACTAATTCATATGAAGAGTTTAAATAGACATTTTTCAATATTTCATACATTCAAGTATCTCTGTTGGCAGTTTTTTCAGAGTTCTGGTCTTTTTTCAAGATAAATATCATAGAACGACTTGTATTCTATTATAAAATTAAGAGTTCTCGCGTCTGAGTATAATTTTATTTATTTTTAAAATTACTCTACCTTTCGAACTATTTACGAAACGAACGTTCTTTTTTCTGTTTAAAATATTTTTCTTCGTGAAATTAACAGAACTATTGTTAAATATGATCAGAAACCATTTTTTTCACCCCTATGTGTGCAGAACTCGCACCGATTTTTATTTGACAAAAAAATTATCTGCTAAGGGAAGTTAGCAGATCATTTTTTTAAATACCTTTTTACGGGGTAAAAATGCCAGAACAGTTTGTAAAATCTATCAAGAACTAAAGAACTCAGCTACATGCGAAGAAAAGTTAATTTTATTTTTGATCTGCTGGACAATGCTATGCTAAATGCACGGTCCATATAATATTGAAAAAGGCGAGAAGTCACGACTAGAACGATTAATTCATGAAATATTGTGTGAAAGTTTATCTCCATATTTGTAATTAAAAGTGTTCTTACTTTTTAGCTTTATATTTTAATTTATAATACTTCTGATAAATAACATTACAAAAATTATATAGATTTGTAATGTAAATTATGGAAAATATATATTAATTATCATACATATTGCGTAACTTTCTGAATATATGGCGTAAGATTCTTTAGTATTAATTAAAACGGTTAATTAACGAAACCGAGTACATACATATGTATGCCTCGAAACTTTCCTGATTATTATCAGTTGAACAGTAATACGAGTATCAATAATAAATTATTTAATATGTGGTATAGAAACAGAACTTCAAAGTTCGCTATAATAACTCACTCAACAACATTCATTAACAGTAAATTGTTAATTAGAAGAAGTTTCTGGTGCTTTATAACTTTTATTAAAAGACTTTTACATTTTATTATAACGCGCTAAGTTGTCGGCTGCGATAGAAATATAATAGAGAATTATACCCATTTGTCTTGATTAAAGTATCTAAAATGTCGCCCAGCACCAAGAGCTTGTTGACGTGTTTTTGCAAGTATGTTTATTACGCAGGAGCCGGCGACTTTTTATGTGACGGAGTGAAAGAAAGTAAAATTTATAGAGTTTATACTTTAATCTCCTTCAGCGTTTACTCTATTATGATTTTCCTCGAGAACTTAGCAGCATTATTTGGAGATTTTCCAGAAGTGGAAGGGAAATCTGCTGTCATGTTCTCCACTCCCTTCAGAATTCGCTGGAAAGTGGGGAACAGAGTGTCTTAACACCTAGGTTGCCTCTGACCGCCCTGCCTACAGCGTGAAGCTGATTTAATTTTTTTTTGTATGTTTTTTTACATTTTATTAGTATTACATAGTTTTAAAACTTTCAGGAACACCGTTCTATACAGTCCCGTCGTACTACGACCATTCCTTCACGGCTAGTACGTTTCGTGTCTTCTTTTACATGACTTGGCTATATATGATGCTCCCAATGATCACCGCCGACTGTATGCCGATCATACATCTCATTATAATGGCGTACAAATTTGTTTCTCTTTGTAATTATTATGATAGAATAAGAAGAAATTTTTACAACAACTTAAAAATTATGAATAATCAGTCTGCAACGAGAATATTGAAACTGCAGTGCTTACGTGGGATCCTGTTGCATCAAAAGTTAATGTTGTGAGAACTTTATACAAATGATGTAAATAATTATTTAAAATAATACTTTTTAATATTTTATTAATAATAAATTTTTTATGATTTTTTTTGCTGTTCAGTCTAGTGGAGGAAATACATCGCATTTTCGGAGTCATAATGTCGCTGCAAGTTTGTGAGAGTTCGGCAGTCGCAGTTTTGCTTCTGCTTCGTCTAGCGGTAAGCATAAACTTCTAGAACAAAGAATTAAAGTTATTCCTGAAACTGAAATATCTTGCCAACTTTCAGCTATCCTCTCATATGAACTTGACGAACGCTTTCATGACTTATACGTTTGTTGGGTTCCTTTTCTTTTTGCTAGCTTTAAATCTTTGGAATGCAGGAGAAATCACATATCAGGTATGTACATTTTATCATTTCTTTTTAGGTTTTATAGATATAAAATATGTATATAATAATAAGTTTAATATTTCATATTGATCTCCTATAGGCATCGCTGCTATCAAATGCGATGTTTTATTGCGGCTGGCATGTATGTGATATGGTAGAACCTACTCATAATGACATAAGATGCATCATTCTCGTTGGATGTGCGCAAGCTCAAAAACCTCTCATACTTAAAGCATTTGGAATACAAGATTTATCATATTCCACGTTCGTTTCTGTAAGTATTTTTTTCCTACTTTCTTTATCTTCAAAAAAACACACCCATGTATTTAAACTAAACTCATTTATTTAAAGAGCCATAAAGAAACATATTTATTTTTTAGTCCTTTCCCCAAAAATGCACAAATGTAGGTACTTACTTAGTTTTTCGCTATATACCTAGTAGGGTAGTCAGATTCAGCATATCCTACGAAGAAATCACATTTCCACGGCATTCATCTTTCTGTCATTCTTCTTCTGTAATACCCATGTTTCACTGCGGTTTAACAGCGTCGGTACCAACACTGCATTGTGTACGGCCAAACGCGCAGCCGTGCTGACGTTTCGTCGTCTCATCAATACAGCTGAGGCTCCGTTAACCCTATTACCGGCAGCAATACGCCTTTCCACATCCATCTCTTATCTGCCACCTCTATTGAACATACGTTCCAAATATACCTTCATTCACTTGTTTTAATATCCTATCATTTACACTGATTTTGCATTCCGTCCTTTCATCTCTTTCAAAAAACAGAAACTTTGTCTTAATACCTATACTTGTTTTGAATAAGGTATCCTTGTTTTAACAAGGATAATAAGGTGAGGGATATATTAATCTGAGGGATAAATAAAAAAAATCATAAACGTGGGTATAAATGAAAAATATTGATAACATTTTATTGTAGATTCATTTATTTTTATGTACCGTATAGGTTACGCTTATCAAAAATGTTTTATTTTTTCAGGTGGCAAGAATGACATATTCAGTATTTGCTGTGTTTTACCAGCGACGTAATTAAACAAAACCTATGGACTTGTACAATGTCTAAATTCGTCAGCGAAATAATTTAATCGTCATAGCTCGTTTCTATTTGTAATTGCAAATCCATTTGTATTTAAGTTAAGTTGTAGACTAACACTATCTTCAATTTAATTTAACAATATATTAATTATAAATTAATTTTAATACAATTAAACTACGAATACATATCTACTAATAGCCAATATAATTAACCATTTCACACTGTATTCTGATTTTTAAATGTTGTATATAAAATAATACTATAATGTATATAATAATAATAATAATTAGATAGCAAGCCTCAGCAAGCCTAGCCAGCTCAATATGCATTGAGATTTTACTGGAAACATGTTCCAAATAAGTGATTTTGGCTTAAATCCAAAATGATTGTGTGCAGTATTAAGATGGTTCGATACAGTTATTGAACGACAAACTGCGAGCCTATCGTCGGTGATGAACCCAACGGTATGACAATTAGTTTTAGTGCTATGATTCAGCTAAGAAAGCTGAAGAGTTGCCATAATGGCATTTATTTTACCTTCTCTAAAGATAATTGTATATATTTTTGTATGCATTTTACAAAGAAATCGATTCAAAGTATGAAATTACCAAGAAATTTATAAATACCCCATAGTATCTTAGGCTTATATTGTCACCTAAATATACACGATAATGGCACCAGTAATCGACATTTTAAATAAATAATCACAGGTATAAAAAACAAACCAGACGAGTGCAGGTCAAGCTCGCCTAATGAGGGCTCTGTACTAAAATTGGAGGTGTCGGGCTTTTTCTGAATTGATATCTCACTTGAACTAGCATTTTAAATACCAAATTTTGCTCCCCTTTTATGGCTATTATTTTTAGGATTTAGCCACAAATGTGTAGTTTTCACCTACCTGTGTGTGCCACCTATGCCAAATTTCACCTACCTGTTACCTGCCAAATTTCATAATTCTAGGTCAACCGGAAGTACCCTTTGAATTTGATAGTTTTTTGCGATATAAACGGCCATATCTTTTCTAAGTAAATATAGAAATATGTTTTTTATCAGTAAATCATGGGGCCATATATCTGAGTATATGGTTTGCATTTCAACTCGATATCTCCAAGCGTTCCCGAGATAAAGGGTCTTGACAGACAGACATTCCTTAAAAAATACGGAACCAAAATTATATCATAATTAAGGAATAAAAATAAATATATTAGTTACAATATATAATTTATAGCGACTTAAAAATATATTCAAGTTGCATAAGATTTGTATTAGCTAAAGCAAAATATCCAGTTATCAACATCAAAACCCCAGTAATCGACAACTAAGAATCGACTACATATAACTAATGGGCTATCGCACTGGGACAGTCTGACTTTAAATGTCATGTTTGTCGCGGGTTTGATTCTCACTCCGGTAAATGAATAATTAATTTTCATTTGCTCACTCTGGCATGAAAGATCTCTAGAACAGAGTGAGCGCCTACCCTGCTGTATTCTGGACGTTTCTCTAAAAACATAGATAAAAAAATGTACTCTGGAATGAGGTGTATCTTACCAATAGATTAAATAGAAGATATGTAATTTCACATAAGAACAAGAACCCAGAATTTCTTTTGAAGAATCAAATAGAATTCAGATCGTCGTTTAGACGACGTCCATACGCTATTCGTCGACCATTTGCATAGGAATGTAATCTGTTGAACCTTCCTTTATGTATGGTAAGTTTAAGTATTATAATAAGTGAATATTATTTAAATAGGAGATATTGAATTTAATTTTTACATTTTACAAATAATTTCATTTTTGTAATTAGAGGCGAATCGTAGCGCAGGGGCGTGATTTTAAGGTCGTGGGCTCGATTCCCAATCTAGGAAATGAATTATTTACTATTTTCTTTTCTTCGCTCTGGCGTCGAGGCAATAGCAAGTACTCAACACGCAATGTTGAGCAGAAAATGGAGAGCGGAATGATTTAACACTAGGCTCCCTGTGCCTACCCTGCTACATACGGTATACAGCATAGAGCTGAAGAAAAAAAAGAAAATTGTGCAATTTTTTCTTAGTTTCGCCAAGCTTAAATAAATATGTCGCATAAGAAATTAAGATGTTTATTAGTCCAAGATCCCAGGGCCCCCAGACGTAGATCATTTTAGCAAAGCTTAAATTAGTGGGAAGGATCATAAGTGTAATATGTAGTTAAGACGGTACGTAAAGAAAAAGTGAGGGCCTTTTAGAGGTAGCGCCAACTAAAGGTACATCACTATCTGGGAGGATGATTGGTCTGGGTGCTTATAAGGTGTATTGAAATAGTCCCATAAATAATATATATAAAATGGAGGCTTGCTAGTAAAACGTAGTTTGCCATAATTTTAAACAACCTTTAGGACAATCTCTGGCGGGAGTAAAGTCCCATGTAAGGGTAGACTCCTTAAAAAAATAAATATATTTTTTTAACAATATTCCTAAAAACATATTTAAATACGACTGTTTCTACTTTAAAGTAGGTTAGCGTTACTTTTCGTTGGTGCTACGTCGGAAAGGGGGCAACTTTCAAATTAGTAAGTACGCATACTCACTATATATTAGACTATTAATCCTCAAAATTTAAGCTTGGCTCAATGACATAAAAACATTGACAACATTCGTGATACCTAATTCGTGATGGCGCCTATAAACCGGTATATAAATATATATCAGCTTCACGCTGTATCCCGCACACAGCAGGGTAGGCAGAGGGAACCTAGTGTTAAGACACTCCGTTCCCCACTTTCTGCCGAATTCTGGAGGCATTGCGTGTTGAGTGGCAGAACTCAACGCCGCGCTTAACCTCGACACCAGAGCGAAGAAATGGAAATATCAATTTAAGTAAATATTTCATCTCCTCGAGTGGGGATCGAACCCACAACCAGTCGGTTTTACAGTCACACCTCGTGCCGCTGCGCCACGACTGGTCTGATAAAGATGCAATATAAAATTAAAATATCGAAACATCTGTGAACATATTCTGAGTATTTACTCTTTGGGTATATCGAAATTGTATATTAAAAAGAGTCCACTCTTAATAAAAATAAGTACTTCTCACTCGTATTTATTGCTAGATATGTTGATTGTTATGTAGGTACATTTTAAATATATTACATGATTATTAAAATGAAAATAACTTAGAATATAATAAAAAAAAATGTCCCCGATTATTAGATATATATAATAGAACACAAATCTAAGGCTTTTTAATTTTTGCCGTCTGTTTGTAGTACATACACATCTGACCTACAGAATGAATTTGAAAGATTTTTTTGATGTATTGGTTTGGGCAAGATCTAGTTTACAATCCAGGTGAGCTATAAGTAATAATGGAATGTAGTTTTAGCAAAAAATGCTTAGCGCGATTAGCAATTACCATTGACCTAAATAAATTAAAGATCAGGAACATCTGATGAAGCACCAAGGTGAGGTGAAATGCATCTTAGCAAAATCTGTTTATTATGGTAGGCAGTTTTCATTGACAAATACAAATTATTAAAAAACCGACACATTGTGGCAAAGTGGGACATCGTAATCGGGACAGTTGTAAGTTCAATTTCTGCTCGGGGAAATGATTATATTTAAATTGCTTATTACTTCTGAGGTTTCTTACAGAAACCAGTCGTGGCGCAGCGGCACAAAGTGTGACTGTAAAACCGACTGGTTGTGGGTTCGATCCCCACTCGAGGAGATGAAATATTTACTAAAATTTATATTTCCATTTTCTTCGCTCTGGTGTCGAGGCAAAGGCGCGGCGTTGAGTTCTGCTATTCAACAAGCAATGGCTCCAGAATTCGGCAGACAGTGGGGAACGGAGTGTCTTAACACTAGCTTCCTTCTGCCTACCCTGCTGTGTGCGGGATACAGCGTGAAACTGCTGTATATTACTTCCTGTTCCAGTAAAGCAAAGCGTAGCATTGAGTACACAACAACACAGCATAAGCAATGTCTTTAAATATTAGCACGATATTACAGCGATAACGGGTAGGAAAAAGAAAAATATGAAAACGGTCATAAAATCCACGAAAAGAAGTTGCGGACGGCTATTAGTAATATAAATAAAAGCTTATTCTATAAGTTATTATTTTATCTTTTCATGCAAACATATTTCTTAAAAGCGAGAAAGCTCTGAGAAATATATATCGTTTGTAAGTTATTCACTAAGAATTTAGTAGAAAATTTGTAACTAGATTAGATTAGTTTCACGCTGTATCCCGCAAGCAGGGTAGGCAGAGGGAACCTAGTGTTAAGACACTCCGTTCCCCACTTTCTGCCGAATTCTGGAGGCATTGCGTGTTGAGTGGCAGAACTCAACGCCGCGCTTAACCTCGACACCAGAGCGAAGAAATGGAAATATAAATTTAAGTAAATATTTCATCTCCTCGAGTGGGGATCGAACCCACAACCAGTCGGTTTTGCAGTCACACCTCGTGCCGCTGCGCCACGACCGGCCTCAGCTAAGTAAAAATAATTTAAGGGTTAATTTATATATGTTGTTTATTGGGTACCGTAGTACCTCAAAAGGTAAAAACAGAACTCTTATAATTGTCTGTCTTTCAAGAAAATTTATCTCGAGATCGCGTGGACACATCAAACTGAAATAAATATCTATAATGATACGACTTATTTAGAAAACGTATAAAAAATTTGAACGCAGCGGGACTCGAACCCGCGCCTCCTGGAGACCGACCAGGCGCTCTGTTTCTATGATGAGGTCTATGGTATTTTGAGGCACAGAATAAATTAAGTGTCTAAATCAACGTAATCAGAAAATACGAGTCTTCATACACCGATTTTGCTGCATTTTGTATGAAATTAGAAGCATAATCAAAACCTATAGGGTACTTGGCGTGTTACTGTTATGAAATTTGGCACTATATGAGAACGTGAGATGTGATATGTGAACTTACAATACAAATAAAGGAAAAAATCTGAAAAGTGAAAATTTATCATTATTTCATAGAAAAAGCAGTTGCTACAAACTAATGTTTAAGTTATTTTCATTCAAAATGAGTACTACAATCCGGTAAATGGTTCCAAAGCTTCACTGAGCGAGTCAGACTCGCATTACCCGTTTTTTTTTCATTCTCGCTTATCCTGCATTTAGCAGGGTAGACAGAGGGAACCTAGTGTTAAGACACCGTTTCCTTTTTCCGCCCATTTTTTGAGGCATTGCGTGTTGTGTAACGGAACTCAACGCTGCGCTTTGCCTTGATACAAGACAGAATAAATTAAAATATTAATAAATAATATTTAATTTCCCCAATCTGGAAACGAATCTTCTAATGTGGTGCTTACCATTGTAATATTATAACATAAATATAATATTATTAATATCACATAAAATAAATATTAGCATATATCTACATACGATCATAAATTCTTTTTAAAAACTATAAAAAAATATAGAATTCAAAAGAAGTGAAACGATAAAGAAAATAAGTCAATAAGATTACTTTTAATATGTGTGAATATTTATAAATATAAAGTCCCTGTGGTCCAGAGTCGGCTCCTACAGCGCTTAATATAATGCAAACCAGTAAAGTAACACCTGAAAGTTTCTCTGCGCATACATCCAACACCAGTAAGTACTATCAGGGAATATGAAATTTGGATGGTGGTTACTTTGGCAGTTATTAGGTAAATAAGGTGCAATAAATAGTACCTAGCTTTGTTTAGATTAAAAAAACTCATTCTTTTATATTTTCTTGGGAATCCCCTCAAGCCCTGGTGGTGCAAAAATTTGCAATCCGCCATTTTGTTGCGGCGGCCATTTTAGATTAACAATAATATTGATTATAAGTCATGTCATCGTCAATAGAATCGAAGTAGTAATCCAAATTTCAGGTTAATCTGAGACTGGGAAGTGGGTCAAATTGAGATTTAGAGATTTCACATACACTAACAAACTAACTAACACGGCAATTTAAAAAACTCGTAAAACGTCGTAGCTCAGGGGTACAAAGTGTGACAAAACGTCACAGGTTGTGGATTTGATTCGCACTGAGGAAATGAAATGTTTAATATTTCATTTCTTCGAGTGCGAATCAAACTCTATTTCCATTTTCTTCGGTCTGGTGTGAGGTGGTAAGCGTGGTGTTGAATTCCGCCACTCAAGACTCAATGCTTCTAGAGTTTGGTGTAAAATGGAGAACGGAGTGTCTTAACACCAAGTTCTCTCTGAGTATCCTGCTGTATGTGGGATACAGCGTGACGAAAAGAAGACTTGTACCCAGAATACAAAATGGCACGATGTCATCATAATCTTAGGTAAGAACCTTGAAAGGTTTCCCTAAACATTTTTCAATTTAATTTTTATAGAATCTTTTTTAAAACAATAGAAATATTTACTCAAAAGGAGTCCTAATGGACATTTCTTTCGAGTATTTAAATGAATTAACAGCGAAGTTCTAAGAGTACTCTTTTAGATTTAAAAGACGAATAGTTTTTCTAAAAACAAAGTAGCAAAGCGTAAAGGTTTTTGTAACAAAAAATATACATTTTACAGTTTACTATTGACATTTTAACGATCTTTTTTTAAGTTCTTTGAAAATCTTTTATTTACTTGAATAAATTATTAATTTAAGAAGAAAACATTTATTAAATCAGTTCTTTAATTTACATTTTTTTATTAATACTCGTAGTTTTAACTTTATTTTTTTCTTATATAATAAATTATGTATTTATTTATATACCTAATTTATTTTCAAATAGGTATTACAAATAAAATGCTATTTCATAATACAAAATATTTATTTCATAATCAAGATAAATTCACACACAAATACGTATTCGCGTATTAATAGGCTCTACAAAACATTAATAAAATTGTATGTAATGAATAGCCTCTATTTTATTATCATTTCAATGTAGGAATATATTTGAAGTTACTAAAATATACTGTAAGTATTTCTTTTTCTTAAAACAGGGAAATCTTAAAAAGATACACAATCCTTGAGTATATCAACATCTATGGAATTTTTTATTTACTAAAACTCCCGCCACTCTCGACATTTTTAAATCAGTAGATCCACATACGTAGAGGGCTATGGCTGAGGAGGGCCGCAGGTGGCATCCTCCTCTTTCCTCCTTATTTTAGTACTACAGTACTATGGGTAACTACTGTTGTAGGCAAGTAACGGCAGCTTACCAGTATGGTGTAACGCACATGATAATTACATTTGAAAATGCAATTTTGGTGTATTAAATTCGCACATGATAAAATTGTTGGAATGGGTAGTAAAAACAGTTCATTTCCATTTTATATGACAAAGGTATATAAAATGGAAATGTTCTTTACGATCGATTTCAGTTAAGCATTTGTATTTATGGACATATAGTCCTTATCGCCCGTGTAGTCTTCTAGTAAATCAAATCAAATCAAATCAGCTTTACGCTGTATCCCGCACACAGCAGGATAGGGAGAGGGAACCTAGTGTTAAGACACTCCGTTCCCCACTTTCTGCCGAATTCTGGAGGCATTGCGTGTTGAGTGGCAGAACTCAACGCCGCGCTTAGCCTCGACACCAGAGCAAAGATATGGAAATATAAATTTAAGTAAATATTTCATCTCGTCGAGTGGGGATTGAACCCACAATCAGTCGGTTTTACAGTCACACCTCATGTCGCTGCGCCACGACTGGCCTCTTCTAGTGGTTGTATAATTATAATAGTTGACCAAAACTTATAAAACAGGTTTCATTTTTGCTACAAATTTATTTTCCTTACTAGTAGGTACAAGTGTGTAAGAGTGTCGTGAGACTAAAATTGAATTCAACAGCTAAGATTATTATATACATCATTTCTCATTCTCTTCTTTTATCAGCCTGTCCCTGGCTATACAAATATAATCGCTAATACAATTGCTTTTCTTCTATCTCTTCTTTGTTGACATATATCTGTTATATTAATTTAATATATTGAATACCGAAAAACAAGAATATAAATAAAGCAAATAAATTAATTATACACATAATATACCCGTACACGTAGGTATATATACATAATAACCTGGCCAATTACGAGTCGATCATAAATTTTTTTGAAATAAAATGAAATGAAATTATTTACCAATATAGGTAAGTTAAAATAGTTTTTTGTGATAGACTTATAAATTTAAATTTTTAGATTTTTTTAATATTTGTACTGTACTTTCTCATTCCTTCAAATTTAAATTCTAGGTCTGGCTAATTTCAGACGAAATGCATGAAGATGCGTAAACGTTCGTATCTTATGATTACGTGGACTTCGAAGTTTATTTTTTTCTATGATTTCAGAGTCTATAGACCTGGATATTTCATATTAATTTTAGCTTGATGCCTCTATCTTAGAAACGGATACCAGTGATCATATCAGGGTACCGTTTTTTAATTTTTAGGTACGGAATATAAAAAAATAAGCATATGTATATATGTATATATATTATATAATTAGCATTACCGGCCGCAATATTCAACACCCAATGCCTCAAGATTTCTGTGGAAAGTGGGGTACAGGGTCTTAAAACTAGGTTCCCAGGTTCTCTTTGCATACCTTTCTATGTGCGGGATACAGCATGAACAGAAAATAAATATATTCATATATATAAGGATCCTAGCAAAAGCGATTTTGAAACGGGTGACAACAAAATTCGACAAATGACGAAGGTCGAAGTAGATAAATTATCACCTATACACCATTGTATAGGGATTTTAAGGTTACCCACTTCCAAAGGCATACCGATTGGAAAATATATTAAAAGTCCTACATGGTCAGGTCAAACTATAGAGTATTAGTACTAAAAATACCGATGTGTTGGCAAATAAAAACGAATGATACAAATATGAAAAATTGTTTTACTGACAAGTATTAGTTTAAATAACAAGAAATATTTTAGGAGCTATATTTATATCTATAAGAAGAATGTTTGTACTTTGGGATGTTTGTAACCAATAAACTCAAAAACTCTACTGCACTGATTTTAGTAACTCAATTAGAATGCTACATTATCCCTGAATACTATTCTAGACCATATAGCTGGCTATATTAAAATTATAAATTATAATTTATATTAAAATTATATATTAAATTAATATTTAAATTATAGGTTATAATTTATCATTTAAACTTACATTATTAATTCGCTCTGGTGTCGAGGTAAAAGCGCGGCATTGAGTTCCTCGACACACAATGCGTCTAGAATTAGGCGGAAAAATGGGTAACGGAGTATCTTAACGCTAGGTTCCCTCTGCATACCCTATTATGGGCGGGATACCCTGGGATATCAGTTTATAACTTTTGCATTTGTGTAAGTGTTCGTATATAGTGTAGGTGTGACATATTACAAAAGTATATTTAATACGTAATATTTTATTTGCCAATTTTGAAACGACATATTAGACGAGACTGAAAATTATAAGGATGCAATGTCCGGTGTAGAACAATTGATATATTTTTTTGTTTGATTTTTTTGTTGATATCTAAAAATAAATTAAATTTTTAAAAGTTTATTTTTGAATTTATAATATTTTTAGTATACAGGATGGAAGTGTCAGCATCACTTTAAAACCACAATTTTAACTACTCATAAAAGCCTAATACATTTTTTTCCTAAAAATGAAAAAATGATTTTTTCAAACAAAATAAATAATAAAATTATTGTTGTATTATAATATAAAACGCCATTTGTCAAGAACGACGCACGAACACATAAACCTATCAAAGGGAAACCGCCGCATACGCCTCATTCCGAAATCGAGTCGTAGGTATTGGCGGCAAAGTTCAAAGTTGATTAACCTTTAGTAGTATTTTTGTAGTAGTAGGTACGTTATTGGTATCTATGCGTAACTGCATCACACGAAATACAAGTATGGATAAACATCGTGAAATGAAAAAAGAAATCCTATGTCTAAACTGTTGAGGTATCTTAATATGCTGTTCCCGTAAAAGGAACGCTGACACTTCCTCCCTGTATATTTAAACAAATGCAAAGCTCAGCCTAAGCCTCGCGAACTGTACACATATTATGTTGTTTTTTTTATTCAATAGACGAAAGCTTTCTATTTAGGCCGTGCAGGAAAGTGTCGATATATCGATATGTTTCGAGTTTGACCTGTTTCTAAAGTCGTAATTTATTATACTACATTGAATAGGTGCCCGATCTAGATATTGGCGTTGCAAAGTTCAGAACAAAAACTATTCTATTTGATTTGATACAAAGCATTCTTTGTTTTATTGTTTTATAACTAATTGCTATTTTTGTAAGACCTTTTCCTTTTAAAAGCTGTGTTTGATTGTATTCGTATATAAGGTATTTAGGTATATTGTTCAAAACTCACAAAGCTTTGAACAAAATAAATTAGTAGAATATGAAATTTGAGTGTTCGATCACTAAACCAATGTATCGATCGAATACTAAATTAGCTTCAATCTGTATCCCGGCGGGATAGTAAGAGAAAACGGAACGCCAAACACTACGGTCTCTACGTATATTATTAGTATTATTATTGACCAAAATATTTCATATATTATTGTTACTAGCGGCCCGCCCGCGGCTTCGCCCGCTAGAGCTACATGATTATTGATCTAATAAACAGAAATGACTTCTAATATGATTTTTATTACTTTAATATGTAATATTCTAATATTTTTTTTACTACATTATCGTAATTTCTATAAGGACTTTTGATTGTTTTGAATTAAAAAATACGACCAATGTTGATATTTGATTTATTATTGACTATTGATTATTGATTATTGAGGCCAGTCGTGGCGTAGGGGCACAAAGTGTGACTGTAAAATCGACTAGTGATTGTAGGTTCGATCCCCACTCGGGGAAATGAAATATTTATTTACATTTATGTTTTCATTTCATCGCTCTGGTGTCGAGGCAAAGCGCGGCGTTGAGTTCCGCTACTCAACACGCAATGCCTCCAGAACTCGGCAGATAGTGGGAATTGGAGTGTCTTAACACTAGGTTTACTCTGCCTACCCTGCACTGTGCGGGATACAGCGTGAAGCTGGTTGATTTGATTAACTAAAATATATCTTCTTCATTCTCAGTGTGGCATCCTCGCCAGTACCTGCCGCAAAGTAATTATCTTTGAGTAGCGGAAATTTGCAAAAGTCTCCCTACTCTATTAGAGATGCTAACAACATAAATAAGTTATAACAAACGCATAAGAATTTAGACGTAGCTTGATGAGAACGTATGGCTTCAATCCTATAAATGTTAAAATGTTTATACGTTTTCTAAGCTTTTATACTTTGTTTTAATAAGTATTATCTGTCCTAAGTGTGGAATAACACTTAAAAAATGTAAAAAAATCATTTGTATTGTTTGATAATATTTATAAAACAACACACAAAGTAAATCTAAGGAACACTTTAAGCAAAATCAATTAATTGGTATACAAGTATATGTACATATACTGTACATATAACATTAGGTTATATGTATTGCAGATCGTAATAATTTATGATTATGAAGCATTTATTAGCTAAAAACAAGGACTTGCATTAGATAACTCGCACGTATATTTTGCATTGTGCTGAATTAACCTAAACGTCTAATTAATCAATATACTTGCCGTTTGTACCTGCTGGTTTATTGTTGGTACTAAATATTTCGCGGCATTTAATAAGAATTAGATTTATTAGGTGTATTTGTTTAGCGAAAAGTCCGATAAAATGTAGTGTTGACACATTGTTTTCGTTTTCTATTTTCTATTCATTTTATAAAGTTCGTTTTAAAGTTTCTCGCTTTGTCCATGTGCTTATCAAACTGGACACATATATTTTTTTATTACACTTTTGTGTAATGTTTGAATCCACAACAATTTCGTGAACTAACACTATCCGTATTTGCCGCGATGAGGTCAAATAAAAACGGTCAAGTGCAAGTCGGACTCTCTTGCCGAGGGATTCTTCATGGTTGAAGTTCAAAGAGATGTAGGTGTGAGCATGAAAGAGCCAGTTTACTAAACGAAGCAAAAAAATATACTTTTAATTAAAGAAATTAAGTTTTTTTCTCTCAAATTATTATTCATTTCATACGAAATAAACTTTAAATACAATAAAAAAGCAATAAAATATTCATTTAAAAAAAATGTGTCATTTGGCTCTTTCATAACATTTCGGTATTGAAAGAGCCACTAAAAGTTATCAAAGAGACAGTCTTATATTATGAGATGTAATAGTGAAAATTATGCTAAATAATAACAATGCACTATTAAATAAAAACAATTTAATAACCCTTATTAAAAAGTAATGTTTTTTTAAATTATATTAGTCATTTTAAGTAAATAATTCTAACAATCTCATATTATTTAAACCAATCATATTATATTATTTTATTTATATTCTATTTTTTTTATATATTAGAGGCGGATAGTTCTTTTATTAATAAAAATCTTGAAATATAAACTAAATAATAAATTAATAATATCGTCACAAAAACAACATACTTAAATTATGAGATCTTTTTTTAAAAAATATTGCTCACATTCCATACAATCATCACTATTTTTATTTGTATTGGTCTTTTTTATGCTTTAATCTACCTTTTTTTTATTTCAACCAATACGATACAATCAGACGAATTCGAATCATTCTGTAGTATGGAATTTTCTTGGTTTATTTTCGATTTTCGATTAAGGATTTTTATCGACAGTTTTGTAGCCAATCATCACTCGCCCCTTCAATTTCTTTCCACTTATCTAGGCAGATACCATTGGCCATGGCATAATCAAATCCCAGATTCTTAGCTTGATTTCTTGATAAGCGCATTTTGAAGCAGTCTTTAAATAATCCGCAAGCATATTCTACTGATCTTTTGTGAAAATACGTTTATTTCCTATATTATTAGGACAATGTTGATAAAATGATTTACCGAAGCCTTTACTTTTTAAACTATTTTAGCTAAATATGCTCTCGCCATACTCGTATTTAAGGCAAGTGCAGTTTTGTTTATGGACTGACCTTTCTCTAAAACTTCACTAACTGCTTCTTCAATTACCGATTTTTCGGGCCTTTTTCGTTTTTTGGGATCAGACTCCTCTATAATGAAATATCAGTAGCAAACTATTTAATAATGTTTATTAAGAATGTATATTTATTATAATTATAAGTAATTAAAAAAAAATCTAATTCGGGGTCATGAAAGAGCTGGTTATGAAAGAGCCATCTCTTTCAAGGCCCATCCACTCGGCTCTTTAATAACTTATTCTTTAAAAAAATATAACCTTCAAAATGACAACGATATCAAAACTTTTGAAACTCAGTTTTAATCCAGTTACAAGGCCAAATATATACATAAACTCGATCTACAATCCAAGTACCTATATTTGTTTACAATTAAATACTAAAAAACAACTCAAATGAGGTAAAAAACTTACTTTTGAGTGCCAAAAACTTCAACTCGACATAACGGCGTCCGTTGGTTCCGACGATGTGTTAATTTTTTGTGAGTGATGGGAAATCAGTGTTGCCATTTAATAATAAAATATTCTAACGAGTCCGTACCTAAACTACTATAATATTGCAGGTGGCTCTTTCAAAACCTGGCTCTTTCATGCCACTTCTCCCCTAAAATTTATAGAAGTTGACAAACTTAAATTTGGGTGCGTATGCACTTATTTTATTTTTTTTCTACAATATAACTACAAATTTCCATTTTTTGGATTTTTTCCTTTATTTGTACGGTAAATTCCTAAAGCTAAGATCTAAGTCCTAAGCTAAAAAAATAACCTTTATAGGGATAAAGGTTAATTTTTTTCTTTTGAGATAATGTAACTAAATTCATTATAAATATAACATTTAAAAAGTTAAACATTTAAAAAAATCGTATCTATACTAATATAATAAAGCGGAAGAGATTGTTAGTTTGTTTTGTTTGATTTACATATTTTTGGTTTTGCATGAAAGCTACGTTCATAAGTGTGAGTGAGGAGTGCTACAGGCGTAAGGCGTAATTAACATTGCGGTGTAAGTCTTCGTCAGCCTTAGATAAAGAAATAACAATAACAATGTACGTCATCGAATAGCTTTAAGCGCGTGCGCTGCAAAAATGGTAAAATATATGTTGGTACATTGTATGGAAGATGTATCTATCTCTTATAAATAAGTCACAATATGGCATTTGTGAAAAAAAAAATTAAAATTGCAAGGTGACATTTCAATGTTTTTTATTTGAACGTATACATTTTTGTAATTTGAACGTATACATTTTGAGAAAATGTAAATTTAAAATAATTCAGTCAGTTTACGGCCGCAAGCATAGGCACGAGTCCTGCGGGGGGCGCCCTTGCCGCCGATTTCGTCCTCGCAAGCAGCCATATAGTGTTAGCACTTTCTCAAAATTATTGAATATATAAATTATATTAAATCAAATCAGCTTCACGCTGTATCCCACACACAGCAGGATAGACAGAGGGAAACTAGTGTTAAGACACCCTGTTCCCCACATATAAATTATGTTGATTATATAAATTATATTGATTATCTTATATAATGAAATAATTATAAGTGGTATGCGGTCAAAGCCGCGAGTGGGCTGCTAGTTAAATATAAAGTTTAAACATTCATTATGAAACTAATTTGATAGATGGTAAATCACCGAAATTTGAATCATATAACTTGTTCATAGCGGCTTTTGGTTAGTTCCCTTCTTAACTTTGCCACAAATTGATGCCCAATTGTTCTTGCCGTGTCACAAATTTCTATTCAGAAATTAAATATGTTATTCAAAAACAATATTTGAGGCCAGCCATGGCGCAGGGGCACAAGCGTGTAACTGTAAACGCGACTGGTTATGGGTTCGATACTCACTCGAGGAAATGAAATATTTGATATTTTCATTTCTTCGCTCTGGTACCGAGGTAAAGCTCGGCGTTGAGTTCCGGTACTCAACACACAATGCCTCCAGAATTTGGCAGAAAGTGGGCAACGGAGTGTCTTAACACTAGGTTTCCTCTACCTAACCTGCTGTGTGCGGGATATAGCGTGAAGCTCATATATTTTATTTATTTTATTTTTAGGTACTATATGTTGTTTCACTTCATTTCCTTAAAAAATATTATATTATAACTTTTTATTGAGGCCGGTCGTGGCGCAGCGGCACGAGGTGTGACTGCAAAATCGACTGGTTGTGGGTTCGATCCCCACTCGAGGAGATGAAATATTTACTTAAATTTATATTTCCATTTCTTCGCTCTGGTGTCGAGGTTAAGCGCGGCGTTGAGTTCTGCCACTCAACACGCAATGCCTCCAGAATTCGGCAGAAAGTGGGGAACGGAGTGTCTTAACACTAGGTTCCCTCTGCCTACCCTGCTGTGTGCGGGATACAGCGTGAAGCTAATTTATTTAATTTATTTTTTTATTTAGATAAGTTTTATGACATGAATGATGTATTCTAAACTTTAACTAACTATGGTACAATTATGTAAGATTTCGAACAAATAAAAGATTTTGCAGTACTACAGAGAGTAATATTTCAAAAAAAAGTAATCTTAAAATAAAAAGACTACAGTTAAGAAGTTTAAATTAAAAATTAAATAATATATACTTTTTATTGTGAACCGTAAATGCAATACAATACGGAAAGTAATGCGTTGCAATATGTTCCTTTTACCACTTACCACTTAGCACTTGGATGTATTCTATAACTTATATTATAAATATAAATTCATTATTTACGAACTAATTTGTTACATGCTCTTCTCTATACACAGAAATTAAATTCAATTCTAAATAGAAAATGAGAAACATATCAAGATAAAAAAAATTACGTGTGTATTTTTGAATAGAAATTAGTGACACGTAGTGTTCTATTGAAAAATTTCTATTGAAAAATTAAATATGTATTCAAAACCAATACTTTAAGCCAGCCATGGCGCAGGGGCACAAGCGTGTAACTGTAAACGCGACTGGTTATGGGTTCGATACCCACTCGAGGAAATGAAATATTTAATATTTTCATTTCTTCGCTCTGGTATCGAGGTAAAGCTCGGCGTTGAGTTCCGGTACTCAACACGCAATGCCCCCAGAATTCGGTGGAAAATGCGAAACGGAGTGTCTTAATACTAGGTTGACCCTGTCTTCCCCGCTCTGCGTGGGATACAGTGTGAAGCTAAAAAAACAACCAAAAAATACTTACTTGATAATATTTTGCACAATCTCTCTAACTAGATTAGATTAGAATAGATAGATTTTGAATTTTTTATAAATTAACTAATTTATAAAAGATTCATGCTCCAATAATAAGTTAAATAAACATTATTATTGCAATTGCACATTAGTTTGTAAATTGTGGTTATCACGTTAAATAAGTGATATGGGAAATAATTGAAATATGGAAATTATTGTAAGAGATGATGTTATTTATACAAACAATAAACTAGAGATTTTTTTAAAGTTTACATTTTTTTATATCAAGTAGCAATGTGCCGGATTGTTAGCAAAGTATATCCGCGGATATGGTTTCGAATAAAGCATCGATTTTTTTCATTTCTACTTAAATAAAAAATGACCAGAGAAAATCTTGCTGTTTATAATAGTCCTTGCGCTGGTAAGGCTAAGTGCGGCATTGATATCGGCCATTCAAGACGCAATGCCTCAAAAATTCGGCGTAATGTGGAGGAACGGAGTGACTTACCACAAGGTTCCCATGTTCCATCTGCATACCTTGAGTGAAATAGACCGCGAAGCTAACAAAAAAACCAAAAAAAAAAAATTTTTTATGAAACTAGTATAATATATAATAGTAGTAGTTTTTTTAAGAGAATTAATAGCACAAATCGATTAATTCTCTCGATTAAAATATTTATTCGTGTCTACTTTATCTAATGGAAAATACTAAGCATTCTATTCCACTTACATTAGCTTCAAAGTAAGGAAATTGCACCACAATGGCTTATCACGGCATGTGATTGCAAGCCCCTGAATGTATTTTCCATCGGTTTTCAATTTCTAAACGCCATTGTTTTCTAGTAATATTTAGTCTGGACTATTGAATTTATTGATTTCTATTGAATCGAGTCAAACAACTGTCTGTGTGAATTGGTTTCCAATCCGACATGCAAGCTTGCGGTGTGGCTGATGCGTTTAATTTTGCAAGTAAATATATATTTTTTATCTTGATATGTTTCTCTTTTCTATTTAAAATTGAATTTTATTTTTTGTATGTATGAGAAGAGCATGTAATAAGTAAAAAAAATCAGCTTCATGCTGTATCCCGCACACTGCAGGGTAGGCAGAGGGAACCTAGTGTTAAGACACTCCGTTCCCCACTTTTTGCCAAATTCTGGAGGCATTGCGTGTTGAGTGGCAGAACTCAACGTCGCGCTTGTCCTAGATACCTAGAGCGAAGAAATAGAAATATAAATTTAAGTAAATATTTCATCTCCTCGAGTCGGGTTCGAACCCACAACCAGTCGGTTTTACAGTCACACTTTGTGCCTCTGCGCCACGACTGGTATAAGTAACTTTATAAATAATAAATTTATATTTTTAATATAAGTTATAGAATACATCCAAGTGTCAAGTGGTAAAAGGAACATATTGCGACGCATTGCTTTCCGTATTGCATTGCAATATGTACCTTTATGGTTCAAAATAAAAAGTATATATTATTAAATTGTTAATTTATATAATTTCTTAACTCTAGTCTTTTTATTTTAAGATTAGTTTTTTTTTAAATATTACCCTCTGTAGTGCTGCAAAATCTTTAATTTGTTCAAAATCTTACATAATTATACTATAGTTAGTTAAAGTTTAGAATACACCATTCATGTCATAAAACTTATCAAAATAAAAAGTTATAATAGAATTATTTTTTAACGAAATGAAGTGAAACACGAAGAGAACATATAGTACCTAAAAAAATAAAATAAATAAAATATATGAGCTTCACGCTGTTCTCCACGCAGCAGGGTAGGCAGAGGGAACCGAGTGTTAAGACACTCCGTTCTCCACTTTCTGCCAAATTCTGGAGGCATTGCGTGTTGAGTGCCAGAACTTAACGCCGCGCTTTGCCTGACCAGACACTAGAGCGAAGAAATGTGAATAAATATTTCACATCCACGAGTGGGGATCGAACCCACAACCAGTCGGTTTTACAGTCACACTTTGTGCCCCTGCGCCACGACTGGCCTCTACCTAAATGTTTATTTATTAAAAATCTTTCTTCAAATAAAAGTTCAAATGTTATCCAGGTGCTATGACCGTCTAAAACAAGAGCTCAAACGACGCTAATATACGGGTATCTGTAACGTGAATGATTTATTTTTCTTAATGCACAATAAATTTTGCGAGCTTGACAAGTTATACGTGTGTTTACCATTGAAATAAATATTGCTACAACAAACAAATCGCCCTTAAGTTTCTGTGCCATAATTTATGAAGTGCGGGTACAAGCAACGCTATGTTACTTATTTGAAATACTATTATTATGAGACTTCTGATATTGGCTTGTTAAAGCAAAGAAAATTCACTAAAGTACATTTAACATCAAATATATTTTTTAAGTGGGGAACGGAGTCTCTTAACACTAGCTACCCTCTGTCTACCCTGTCGTGTGCAGGATACAGCGTGAAGCTGATTTATTGATTTATTTATTTTTATATTTTTTATAAATCGTAAACTGATAAAGAATCGAGTTTAAGAATTTCAATTTAAAAATACTAATTAATATTTATTAATAGTGGATATTTTAACGAATCAGTACTTGTCATAATACTAGTATATCTAAGTTTGGATTATACATTCATTTGACTTAATTTGTTTAGTTTACTTATAAAAAGTTATTCTCAAGTTTAGGATCTAAGTATCACCACTCGGGGAAGTGTTTATATTTATATTTTTTTTCGTTACCCAGATTTAGTTAGAAACGACAACTGAATTATGTCATCTGCGAGAGAATACAACTTCATAGAGGTCGTCGTGGTGCAAACCCACTTCCCCACTCGGGGAATGATTAAATTGAAATATTTAAACTGTTGAGGCCAGTCGTGGCCCAGGGGCACAGATTGTGACCATAAAATCGACTGGTTCTGGGTTCGATCCCCACTCGAAGAGATACAATATTTACTTACATTTATATTTGTATTCCTTCGCTCTGGTGTCGAGGCAAAGTGTGGCGTTGAGCTCCGTCACTCAACACGCAATGCCTCCAGAACTCGGCGTAAAGTGGGGAACGGTGTGTCTTAGCACTAGGTTCCCTTTGCCTACCCAGCTGTGTGCGGGATATAGCGTGAAGCTGATTTTGATTTTTTTTAAACAGTTATAGTTTTTCTTAATCTGGTAGATAAAGTGTGGCGTTGAGCTCCGAATAGAATATTTTGAAAATTAGGCAGTAAAAGAGAAACGGAATGTCTTAACATTACACTTTCTCTGCCAAAGTATCAACCCTGCTATGCGGGAAAGAGCTAGAAACCGTTGTAAATACAACTGCGAATCTTGGTGTGAAAAAAGAACAGCGCTAACTAAATATTATATTGTAGTGTTTCGAAATCTAATAACTTTCATGTTTAGTGGAGTCTTTTAAAAATAAATTTCCTATAAGTGTATGCACATAAAAATTAATTATTGAATCGAACAAATATATGATATACTTATCTTTACCAATTACATACATCTATTGTACGTGACTATCGTCGAAAATCCTATGGATGACTGATATATTGCTCCATGTGAATATTGAAAAAGATCTAAGAAATATCTTCCGTAAATTATAAAGTAAGTTCAAGCACCTATATTCTGGGATAGGATAATTATAACAGATTTCGTTCGCAATTTATAATCATGCATCTTTATTTCAATAGCCACAATGGCTTAGGTTTTCTTCTCATGTGTGTTTAAAATTACAAAATCTTTTTTAAGGATACGTTAAAAAAATTGAACGTAGCAGGATTTGAAGTCCCGTCTTCTGGTAACCGTTCTAGCGCTCTGACCACTAAGCAATACGTTCTCAGTTACATCGAAATTTTTATACGACAAAAATCATACAGTCTTATTAGTACAAATAATATCAGTTTAATATTATTTGTACTGTAATAAGTCTGTATTTTTCATATCTATATACCTATATTATATAAGCTAATTTGTTGTAACAATAAAAATACCTAAATATGTACCTTAATGAAAGTTAAATTAATTATTAATTGGATGCAGAGCAAGCGTAGATACTCCTACAAAGTTTTCCAATTATCAGCGGAACAATGTTAAAACATCTATTAATAATAAATGATTTGACCGAACCAACAAAGTTTATAGAAATAACGATAAGTCCTTAATATGTTAATTGACCATGATTTGTTCTAAATAAGTAAAATATGAAACGATACCTGTTTTAGAAAGTACTATTACGGACCATTATTTTATTATGTTACTATCTATATTACTATCTAAGGAAAAAACTGCTAATCCTATAAAAAACAGGTACTGCTATCGATTTTGATAAAGGCTTAAAATATTTATAAGAGCATTATTTAGCTGAATTACTTTTGTATGATGACCCAGCTCTAGTAACTGAGTATTTAATAGATAAACTAAGTAAGGGTATTAAAGAAAATACTATGATTTTCTACGAAATAATAAACAGGCTTATTTCTTACCAGCAATATCCAAAATTATAGAAAAAATACTCAACAACAGATTACTTAAGTATTTAGATAAATTTAGTATGCTTTCTCCAAATCGATTTGAATTTAGACAAGGAAAATCAACAGAAGATGCCATAAGGTCCACTGAAATGATCACAAATTAACTAGACAAGGAAAATAAATGTTTAACTATATTTTTGGATCTTAAAAAAGCGTTCGTTACTGTCTTCCCATCGTTGTACATAAACTGGAAAGGGCTGGAATTAGAGGGAAAGAGCTGTCATTGCTTAGAAATTATTTTACAGGAAGGAAGCAAATGGTCAAATTAGATGAACATATGCATAAGCCACTGTGGCGTATGACGTACCTCAAGGAAATGTTTTAGACCATAGTTTAATTCTATATATAGATGATGTGTGTAATACGCAGATAGAACAAGCAAAAATCTTCTCCTACGCAGATGAAACTGTAATCATTTTCACTGGTAATACTTGGATCAATATCAGGAACAGTACTGAACAAGGTATTGGTCGAGTAACGAAATAATTATTCAGTAATCTACTGACGCTTAAGAGACCAGTTGTGGCGTTGCAGCACAACGTGTGTTGTAAAATTGAGCCCCACTCGAGGAAATGAAATATTTATTTAAATTTATACTTTCATTTCTTCGCTCTAGTCTCGGGGCGAAGTGTGACGTTGAGATCTGCCACTCAATACGCAATGCCGCCAAAATTCGGCGGAAAGTGGGCAACGGAGTGTCTTAACACTAGGTTCTCCCTGCCTACTCTGCCGTGTGCGGGGTACAGCGTGAAGCTGACTTAACACAGATGAAATTATTTTTCTTAATAATGATTTTTATATAAAAATACACACCTGCGGAGACGTGCAGAACAATAAAAGTCCTACCATAAATAAAGTCAAGTACATAAAATATTTGGGAGTTAGGTATAGTGGACCAAAGGCTATCATGGTACCCTCAACTAAAACGAATGGAATGGAAGGTGCGAGTAGAATTAGAAAATTAATTTTCTTATTTCGTACCCTGTGACATGTAGCTCCAAAACATGATACAAATGGTAAATCAACCACAAGAAACATCCTTTCGGAAATATATGTCACCCTAACCCAATCAGTAATCATTTATTATATCCCCGTTTGGGGAGGTTCATAACTCTAGAACGTGCACAAAGAGCTCTTATTAAAGGTATATTTTTTATAATTAAAATATTTTTTTTTTGCCAATGAAAAAGGACGGAGCTTAAAGAGGGGTTCGGTTCTAATCACTAGTGGATTTTTTAAGAAATTTGTGTTATAAGTAATATTATTATTATTATATTCGCTAATGTAACATTATATGAATATATTTCATATATATAATATATAATTATATTTTTAACGCTCACAATAACAAGTATATAAGTAAAAGTTATAGATTGCATTTTTCATATTTAACGAACAAAAAGGTTAGCTTAGGTTCAATTTCTGTACGATTGTGGAAATCGTAGTGACGAGTTTTCTTTAATAAAATTTCATTGTTTTTACACTGCAATAGAAGAAACGATTTACTCAATGTGTTGAAGTTAGATTCCAACAAAGAATCAGAATCGATGTTGTTTTTTTAAAATTAAAACATAGTCATGCACATTTCTATTCGTTAAAGAAAAAAATGTGAAACTGCTGTGAATAAACTTGGGTATCGATATCGAAATGTCAGTAAAACTTAGTTCAAATTTTGCACCCAAGTATCAGTAAAACAAAGTTTTGTTAAATAAAGGATTTTGGAGTGAAGTCGAAATACTGTGAAGTAGTCAAGTATTTGTTTAACTTTAAACTTTTCCGGCGCTTTTCGGAGAATGTATGATTTTAAATGTATTTTTAAATATTAGAGCTTATTTATTTCTTTAACACGCGGAAGAGCGGAAACAATATCACACCTAGTTTAATATCTCCGGGATTTCACCCACATTTGTACTTGAACTCATAACCTTCTTTTAGACAAATTTTTAGTATTAAATCAAAATCAGCTTTACGCTGTATCCCGCACACAGCAGGGTAGGCAGAGGGAACCTAGTGAAAAACACTCTGTTCCCCACTTTCTACCGAATTCTGGAGGCATTGCGTGTTAAGTGGCAGAATTCAACGCTGCGATTTGCCTTGACACCAGAGCGAAGAAATGGAAATATAAATTTAAGTAAATATTTCATCTCCTCGAGTGGGGATCGAACCCACAACCAGTCGGTTTTACAGTCACACTTTGTGCCACTGCACCACGACTGGTCTCATAATTTTTAGTATGTTAGTTAATTATTGAATAATTATATATTAACGTAACGTAGATATTAACGTAAATATATTTATTTAATTGAGGCCAGTTGTGGCGCAGCGGCATGAAGTGTGACTGTAAAACCGACTGGTTGTGGGTTCGATCCCCACTCGAGGAGATGAAATATTTACTTAAATTTATATTTCCATTTCTTCGCTCTGGTGTCGAGATTAAGCGCGGCGTTGAATTCTGCCACTCAACACGTAATGCTTCCAGCATTCGGTAGAAAGTGGGGAACGGATTGTCTCAACACTAGGTTCCCTCTGCCTACCCTGCTGTGTGCGGGATGCAGCGTGAAGCTGATTTATATTTATTTAATTTAAATTTCAATTTATTTCGGATATTATTCACGAATGATCAAAAATAATTTGGGACATTATTTTTAACTGAAATACCTATATATTGCTTATAACACAAAAATTAATTGCCCGCTGTACATAAATCAAGATGTTGGTTGCGACAAACGTGCTAGTAATGGCTTGTTAATATATTAATGTCTGATTTAATCATATACATATACTGTACATATGCGTATAACATGTATTAGATTATAGAAATTATAATCCTATTACGGACTTCAAATGTACTCACATTACACATACATATGTACTTTACTGTACGTACATATGTACTTTATACTTTATATAACTACTTATAATAATAATTATTATTTAGAGTTAGTCGTGCAGTAAATAACAAAAGAAATAAATGAATTCAAGTTGATTTTAGAATAAAATACGTATACAAAGTCAAAGTCAAAATTTTTTAATCATAATAAGAAGGTACATGCTTCATTTTTTAAACGTCAGATAATTTACCACCAGTTCACTAAAGTTAATGCCTCAGAACTGAGAAGAACTGGCGCAAGAAACTCAGCGGGACTTATTTTTTTTAATTACATTCTTGTTATATGAAAAGAACTACAATTATGAGTTTGTAATGATTTTTTTCTATGATTTTTTTTCTCTTTTTGGATGTTTTCTTTTCTTTGTATTGCGGTTTTTATTTGTACTACAAGATCTCAGTTCTTGCCAAATTTCAATATTCTAGGTCAAAGGGAAGTTCCCTATAGGTCTTGAATACGGCGGCGGCGAACTTCATAGAAAATGCAGTAATAACGATGTATAACTGCTTTTATCTTTAAATTGTGTTGACTTAGAAGCTTTTATTAGGGAACGATGATAGTATTATATCTTAGTAGACCGATATTTGTAAATATTGTTTTATTTAAACAATATAGTCGTTTTAAAATGATAATTTAAATGAGTATTAGTACTTAGAAAACAGATTCAACAAAGATGACCTCCATGACGTCATTATTTCATTTGAAAAACAAGGATGATTTCATCTTTACATAGTTTTCTGTATGTACTTAATATGATTAAAATCATAATTTAACAGATGTACAGATAGAAAAAATATTGATTTTAAGACTGACTTTCTATTACATGATATTTTTGGTTGAAACATAAGGCACACAGTGCGTCTCGTCTTCTATTCTCATAATAAACCAGAACCGAAAACAAGTATTTCAAATAATGGCAACCTACGGCTACCTCTACCTATGGTAACCGTAATTTTACAGGCAACCATATAACTATATATTTAATAGTGTTAAGAAAAGTATAAGCTTTAATTTAAGAAGATATATAATTTACTTAAAAACATATGAGAATAAATTATCAACATTAAATGACCTGTTTAAACCAAGCAACCCTGTGGTTGCGGTAGATTCAGAAGTTGCAACCATTCTTTTTACAATTCCTTCTGCGATTTTTACAATTCCTTATGCGATTTTCTTTCAAATAATGTTGGATTTACATAAAAAAAAGTTGATGTAATTTTTCAACAAAAACGAAATAACATAAATTTAATTAAAAGTGATTACTGCAAGATCTTTCCAGGCAACCCTAGTGTAATCTATTCTACTATCATGTGTCATTCTTAAAAAAAAATTCTATTAAAAAAACAAATGCCTGCAGATTCATGCAATGGGATCTTAGGCCATAAGAGTGGACAAAATTTATAAATAAACTTTTATATATTATATAATACGTTGAAATAGAATATTGACAAAATATAGCAATATTTTGTTATAGAATTACGATAGAAACCAACAGCACGTGCAAGGTATGATCGTGTGTGGTAGGTTCAAAATTCACAAAGATATCTTGGCATTTATCCAAGTCACACGTACTCGTATAAAACTATACGTAAATTGGTGATTTCATCGATATTCGACGCTATAAAAGTGACTTAATATTAAGCTCACTTTCCATTTTGTTTAACTGGATGCTTTAATATTACATATTTACGTATTTTAATATTGTAAAGTGATAAGATAAAGTACGTGGTAGTTAGCAACGACTGTCAGTATTTTATGTGACTCGAGATCGTCACTGGTATAACTAAGAAAGCCGAATTTAGGCCATTTCCTGGCGAGGTCGATTGGGGTAAACTTAAGAATCAATTAACGAGAGAAATAAGCAATGATGTTGTCACGGAGGCATTGCTGAATATGTACCGGTGTACCGGTTTAAGCTGAAAGACTCCCCGAGCTGCAAATGCAATCGTGAAGCACCTGAGTCGGTAATGCATATATTACTATTCTATTCTATTTTATTTTAGCTTTACGCTATATCCCTACCGGGGTTGTCAGAGGGAACGGCGCGCCAAACGCTACGGTCTCTGCATACCTCTTTTGATTTGTCCACTGTCATCAACCTCTTCATACATGCCTTCCGGGGTGCCTAACGCTTTTCACGACCTTCCTCCAGTATCTTTAATACTGTGTTTTCAAAGGTCAACCGAAGTGTCCTCTACCTCTCTTACTGCTCAATTTTCTATCATATATCATCATTGGCCAGCACTATCTAGGTACACTCAGGAGCTTTATGTCACGAAAAGTAAAGATGCTGAGGTGCATGTGCGGCGGATTTTTTTTATAATTTAGCTGGATCTCCACGGTTCTACTTCAGGTATAAAGTCTTCATAATCAAATCTAGTATCTGTACAGATCTAGTAGCCACACAAAAAATTAAAACTTTCAGATTCAAAATAATTAATAGATTCGTATTCTATTAATTATTTTGGGCCACAAAATACACAAACTAGAAAAGTAGGATTAAAGTATAGATTAATTATTTAACATTTTTGCTTTTTTACTGAACATTTAAAGTAAACGTTACCATCATGAGCGCAGCATTTTAATACCATACCCATTAGAATCGAACGAAATATGGAATTCTGAATAACTATTACATATTTTGTGTTATATTTATTTTCGAGTCTGGTATAACTTATAAGTAACGTTGGCTCGAATCCAAAATGTAGAGTGACAGTTAGTAATTTGGGATATCGACAGAGCATGACTGCGTATACAGTATTTTTTTAAGTAATTTTAAGTTCTATTTGCATGAATAAATAAATAACATTACAAGTGCTTTTATTAAGGTTTATATATTTTTTTCAAGATTTGAAACAAATAAGCAATATTTGTTAGTATCTAGTTGAATGTTTAGCTGAAGTAAAAATATAGAGAGATATATGAAAATATTAAAATTCCATCTCCCTTTTATCCTAGCCTAAATGTGAGACCGGATGTTTGTTCCACTTTCAACGGAAAAAACGATTAAATTAATTTGGCTTTTGGCTTTTGAAAGTTTACAGCGATATAACTTATACATGAAAATAATACATAAGCTACTTTTTTGTTTACTGTGCTTCAAAGAACTATAGACTTCATTACTTGAATTTTTTTCATTACATTATTTTTTTCAGTTTGATACGTCTACGCGATCTCGAGATAAATGGTATTGATAGACGGACAACGAAGTGATCGCATAAGAGTTTTGTTTTTACTTTTTGTGGTACGGTATCCTAAAAAATATCATATTTAATTGAACCCTTAAATTATTTTTATTTAGTTCCAAGTCTATTAAAATCTCTGTGAATAACAAACAAACGATGTCCTTGAATATTTCTCAAAGCTTTCTCGCTTTTAAGAAATATGTTTGCATGAAAAGATAAAATAATAACTTATAGAATAAGCTTTTATTTATATTACTAGACGCCATCCGCAACTCCTTTTTTGTAGATTTTATGACCATTTTCATATTACTTTTTCTGTTTACTACATGTTATCGCTATAATTTAGTGATATTATTTCAAGACATTGCTTATGATGTGTTGTTGTGTACTCAATGTCGCGATTTGCTTTATTGGGGAGGGAAATATTAAACGATTTAATTACTGTGCGGTTAGAAAACTCAGCGGCAGGTAACAGGTCAAACAGTTCTCCAGAATACTCCCCATGATATATGCGGTAGAGAATGCACAGACATCTCTACGCAAAGCCAATGTGTCAGCCCAACACAGATCATTGGTTGGCCGAACCTGGGCCCTATACAGAGCGAATCGGTGGTTTGGCGTGAAGTATTGTCTAGCTTTGTTGATGACCTCCAGTTTCTTTGAGACCAACTTGGCCTTGCTTTTCAGACGATCGCAATACTGGCGTCACTCGAAACGCTAAGGCCCAATGTACTGATACTGGGCGCGGCTATAAGTGTAGAGTTTTGGAAGACTGGCGATACGACAGATGGGGGTTTTTGTGTTTCACGCGCAAATTTGTGTCTTCTTGGGATTGAATTGAACCAAGTTCCTTTTACCTCATGAGGAAACATTCTCATGGGATGCCTCAACTGAAGACACAAGTTCATTTCGTCACTGGCCGACGTTTTCCCGAGAAAGACTTGCGCGGCCGGAGTAAACAGCGTACACTGTGTTATCATCTGCATAGTAATGGATGCTGGAATCTTCGAACATGTTATTGACGTACAGAGGAAACGATTCACATTAGGGGACAGCACACAGCTTTGGGGAACGCCAGCGTTCACGGGCATATGTTCGGAGCCAAAACCGTTGATAGCAACCTTGCTGCTGCGCCCAGTTAGAAAACTGGCGATCCACTTGCATAAATTCTCGGGAAGCCCATAGAATGGAAGTTTAGCAAGGAGCGCCCCATGCCACACTCGATCAAAGGCCTTCGCCATGTCCAAACTAACTGCCAGGCCCACTCCCTTGCTTTCAATAGCCGCAACCCAGCGGTGGGTTAGGTAAACTAGAAGATCATCGGTTGAGCGGTCATTAATCAGTCAGTGATCCTCTAGATAAACCAGGAGCTGGTTCGGCTCGGGATCGGGTGGATAAGAGCGCTCTTCCTTGAGCCTAGGACTACGCCGACTGAGTAAGAGTGCCGAAACAACCGCGTTAGAACCGTTGTCAGCTCAGGAGCACAAGAACGGAGCACTAAGGGAGAGATGCTATCTAGCCCGCTCGACTTGTGTTTGTCCAAAGAGGACAGAGCTCGCCTAACAGCTGTTTGGTTGAACCTAACCTCAGGCATTGAGATCTGGCACCGCGGGATGGTCGGCGGCGTTGTTCCTTGGTCATCCAAAGTCGAGTTCGAGGCAAAGAGAGCGCCCAGGGAGCGCTTTTGCCGTGTGGACCAAGACGTCATTTCCTGTGCAAAGCAGCGGAAGCGAAGGCTGGTTAAAGTTTATATTCTAAATTATTTTGATTTCAATAATAATGAAATACATTTAAAATGTACCCACATAACAATCAACATATCTACAATAAATACAGCTGAGCAGTACTTATTTTTATTAATATCTACTCTTTGTACTGTACAATTTCGATTTACACAAAAGAGCAAATACTCGCAATATGTTCACAGATGTTTCGATATTTGATTTTTATAATCGCATTAATTATATACCGATTTATAAACGCCATCATTAAATGATAGGTTCTCAATCGTTCATTTAGAAACACTGCCTTTTCGTAACTTTTATTTTTATGGTATTTTAATTTTTATGATACATAATTAGAAAAATTAAACCCATGATTTTTTCCGTAAGTAGGTACACGAATGTTGTCAATGTTTTTATGTCATGGAAAGTAAGTTGCAGTTTAAAATTCAAGTTGAAAGTTCAAGTTTGCAGCTTTAAACAACAAGACACTGAATTTTATTGTACTTATAGACTGGATCCCAGTGCCCCAGACATACGTCATTTTAGCAAAGCTCAAATTTTGAGAATTAATAGTCTAATATATAGTTAAGACGGTATGCGTATATACTAATTTCAAAGTAGACCCCTTTCCGACGTAGCGCCAACTAAAAGTAACACTTACATAGTTTAAAGTGGAACCGCTCGCATTTAAATATGTTTTTAGGAATAATGTAAAACAGTATATTTATTTTTGCTAGACTCCTTACGGGAGCCTTTGCTCCCGCCAAACGTTGTCCTAAAGGTTGTTTAATATTATAGCTAACTACGTTTTACTAGCAAGTACTCAATTTTATATATATATATTATTTATGGGAATATTTCAAGACCATTTATAAGCACCTAGACCAATCCGATGACTCAATCATCCTCCCAGACAGAGATGTACCTTTAGTTGGCGCTACCTCTAAAAGGGTCGCACTTTCAAGTTACGTACCGTCTTAACTACATATTACACTAATAATCCTCGAAATTTCTGCTTTGCTAAAATGATCTACGTCTGGTGGCCCTGGGATCTAGGGCTAGTAAACATCTAAATTTCTTATACGACATATTTATTTAATCTTGGCGAAATTAAGAAAAAATTACACAATTTTTTTTTCTTCAGCTTCATGCTGTATGTAGCAGGGTAGGCAGAGGGAGCCTAGTATTAAATAACTCCGCTCTCCACTTCCTGCCGAATATTATGTGTTGAGTGGCGGAACTCGCTTTTGTCTCGACACCAGAGCGAAGAAAAGAAAATATTAAATATTTCATTTCCTAGATTGGGAAGCGAGCCCACAACCTGTCGCGCTTACAGTCACGCCCCTGCGCCACGACTGGCATCTAATTATACAAATAAAATTATTTGTAATATCTATACTAAAAATTTTATCCAATATTTCCTGTTTAAATAATATTCACTTATTACTTGAACTTACCATACATAAAGGTAGGTTAAACAGATTACATTCCTATGCAAATGGTCGACGAATAGCGAATGGACGTCGCCTAAACGACGATCTGAATTCTATTTGATTCTTCGATGGAAATTCTCGGTTCTTATGTGAAATTGCATATCTTCTATTTAATGTATTGGTAAGATACACTTCATTCCTGAGTACATTTTTTATCTATGTTTTTAGAGCAACATCCAGAATATAGCAGTAGGTAGCAAATGAAAATTAATTATTTATTCTCCGGAGTGGGAATCAAACCCCCGACATACATGACATTTAAAGTCAAACTGTCGCACTGCCACTGTGCGATAGCCGCTAGTTATAGTCGATTCTTAGGCGTCGATTACTGTGGCTTTGATATTGATAACTGGATATTTTGACTAGATAATATAAATCATGTATGTTTAGGTGACAATATGAGCCTTAGATACTATGGAGCGTATTGTATATTTTAACAAATTTCTTAGTAATTTCATACTTTGAATCAACTTCTTTGTAAGATAATAACAAAAATATATACCATTATCTTTAAAAAATCTATACTTATAATAAATCTGTAGAAAAGTCGTTTCTGTACATTGAAAATATTTAAAAAAAAAATTGCCAGGGTGTTGAAGGATAATTAACAGAATCCATTTCCAACATTTTTGGAATTTTTGTCTGTTTGTCTGTTTATGTAAACACGTATCACGTAAAAAGTACACAATAAATTTAAGCAACTTTTATACATAAAAATTACAAATAAATCAAAGTAGCTTTTAGTGTTTATTTCATTGTAATCGCTTCACTCTATCAAAAGATATAAGTATTTAAGTTTTCAAGAAGTTAATATTTGAGATAGTAAAAAAATCGATACAATTAACGCTATCTATTGACAAAATTAGTAGGTACTAACAAATCTTGATACTCT